>KL281230.1:3570-13960 GCA_000699545.1 Podiceps cristatus
CTGCCGGGATCTAAGCACGATGGGGCAGCTGGAAGTCCTGCAGAGCTGAGGGGACAGGTAGGCCAGAGAGGGCTCCAGTGCATCCCCATGGCATCTGTGACAAGGGCCAGGGGAGCAACCTGTGGGCAGAAGATTTGTGGGCACCTGCAGCTGGGTCTGAGCACCCAAGAGTGCTTGGAGCTCATGCAAGGCCTATCCTGGGGAGAGCCCCTGCCCACGCTTGCGGGGGCAGTGGAATGGTGTTTGCACGGCCCAGAGGCAATGCTCATGCTGCCGCAGAGACGAGAGCGCTGGATGTACGGCCCTGGAGGATGGGAAGGGGGTGGGTGGGGGCTCAGGAGCATGCTGCTGGCTGGGGAAGGGCACAGGAGACCCTGCCCGGGCCCAGCGGACAGGCAGGCAGCGATGCCCACGTCCCCAGCCCAGCACTATATCCCCAGTTGCAGTTCAGCACATGGAGAAGGGGCACTCTCAGGACCCGGCTAGCATGGCACTGCCTGGGCACCTCACAGCCCTTTGGGGACGGGGTACCCTCCAGAGCCGGCCAGACCACGGCATAGCAGGGCCAGGGGCAGAGGAGGGAGGGTCTTAATCCAAATGGCCCCCTGAGCAAGGCAAAAGCTTTGCATAGATTGGGACCAGACCAGCAAAACTCAGTCAGGCAAAGCTGGGGCTGGATCAGGCCATCACTCCTGACCAGAGGTTGCCAGGGCTGCCATGGTGGTCAGCAGTAACTTTTTGGGCAAGCATGTGACTCAAGCTGGAACTGGAGGAAATACAGGTTGTAAAATGTTCTGATTAAATGGCGTAGGCAAGTACTACAGGGTAACACAGACCTGCTTGGTAACCAAAGCTTAACTGTGTTACAGGTTACCTCTTATAAGGCATATGCTCTACCCAGCATTTCCTATACAACACAAAGATGATGGTCAAAAAAACCCTCTGCATACATAAAGCTAACAACTGCCAAGGAGATAAGGGTTGCAGGTTGTTTTGGTTTGTTTTTTTGGTTTTTTTTTTGTTTTTTTTTTTTAAAGTAGCAAAGTAAAAGCCCCATCAGACATGGATGGAGGATTGTGGAACTGATGTTAAGAGCTATACCTAATAAGATGGGTAAAACAAGTAAACCAAAATGCTGGTGAAGAGACCCTTAATGCCATAATAAACTCCTGATGACGGAGGGGGTCCTAGCCTGGGTAACTGAGACATCTATTAGTAAGGAGCAGTTGTTTTGTCTTTTATCGGTAGCACAGGAGCATAAGCAATACACTTCAACCCCGTAGATGTTATCTATCACTTCTCGCGTGGCTTCAGCAGCTTTTTTAACTTAGGTGGAAAGGAAAAGATAATAGGTTTTGCTTCTTTCTTGCCTCCCTCCAGGTCAATTGCCATGTCCACATTGCCATGTCTGAAATGCCATGCCCCAGGTCAATTGCCATGGGCAGAAGAGTATGAAATTGGAGCAGCAGTGAAAAGCATGGGGCCAATAAGGGTGTCTCCATCACCAAACAAGAACTGCCTGGTTTCTCTTGGTGAGGCTGGATGTTAATGTGACCATGTGTAACAGATCACTGATAACTGAATGCAATGTTTGTGTAGGTAATGTGTCTCTGTGTGTGTATTTATAAAGGATCATATTTTAAGCACTACAAGAAGCAAAGGTAAATCAATCCAGTACAGAAATATTTCCCATAACTGTACATTAACAGATCATATGCTATTAAGTGTAGCTTTACATCACTGCGAGGAAGATAGTCCCCTCTCAGGTATTGTACTGGGAACATTTAGTTTATTTGTAAGTTGATGGTTCTGGGGTCGGTGGAAAATAGCACACCATGGATAATGGGGTTCCTCAACTATGAGCACAAATTGTGCATACCCTGCTTGAACATCGTCTGTGCGCAAGTAAAGATGACCTAACACCCAAAAGAAGGGTTTTTGATGCCAGTAACAATACAAAGCAGGGAGGCCACACAGAACTGAGTAACTTAAAGTGATGGTATGCGCATTATACCTCTTTGGAAAGCTTAGGGGACTTTCTGGACACTCTCTCTCTGTCTCGATTTAACAGTGTTTTACACAAATAAAAACAAACAGGAAGTAAAATACCTTGAATCCATCTTGGTCGCTAGTGCAGGGAAATTCAAATTTAAGGACACTTAGAGGGAAGGCTGTCCTGACCTGGGTTAGCAGATGCCCTCCCCCAACAACCAACACTTGGGGTACAAAGGAGGCACTTAAGTATTGCCTTCTCTAGCGTTCTAAAAAAATACAAGCAGGCTTCTGCAGGAAGCAGTGAAACAGCATTTGCTTCTAAGAGCAGGCAGAGGACCCAACAAAAATGCTGACGTTTGTACAACCTTAAGGAATATTGGAAAGTACAAAGGATGAATGCTCAAATGCATGTTGTTTTACTGAATAATATACTTGCAGAGCTGAAAGGGAAGAGAGTACCACCTCCAGCACAAGATTTGTTTCCTTGCAACAAGCTGAGATTATATATGTGCATGTTGGTGCTTAACAAGATCAGACCCTACCAATTCCCTCAGGAGACATTTGAAAGGGGATGTCCTGCCCCAGCCATGGAGTTTCAGACTCTCCCACCCACCCTGGTCTCCCACCATAGCACATACGGATTCCTTGAGAGCCCCACCTGCCACACCAGTGAAAACTGCTTGGCAACTTGCAGTTCCAGGGAAGAGAGGGAGGTTTCCAAGGAGGATGAACCTCACCACTTCAGGAACCCCAGCAAAGAGGCTGTTACCACTGGAGAAGCAATGGTCTGCATCAGGCTATGACAGGAGAGTGACGAAAGGAAAAAGAAAGGTTTCTCCTTCTGGAAGTAAAGCTGAAAATGGCCTGAGAGACCATGTACTGCTCCTAAGGGGTTTATGCTGTCGATGTGAGAGGCACAGGATCATGAAGACTCCCTTGGTTGTCAAGGCAGCTAAATTCAGTGCAGCTCACCAGTTTCTGTGCCGTGGGAGACTTGTGACTGACACACATGCACATCAACACACCAGTCCTCCCCCTGGGTCTGTAAACACCATATGGAAGCATATGACACCATAAGTGTTTCATTTAATATTGCCCCTGCAAGGGGCTTCACTGTAACAGTAACAAGAAGGCATCTCTGCCAAGAGCTGCCCAGGGCCTAAAGACTCTAGGCAGTAATAGTGCCTCCAGGAAAGAACAGCCAGAGGATGAAGAAGCAAGTCCAAGCAGCTCTGAAGCAGCCAAAGTCCAGAGATTCGAAGCTGCTTCAGACAAGCCCTGGCTCGTGCTGGAGGCAAAGGGCTCTGGCCAGGCCCAGTAACAGTGCTGGAGGCAGAGGGCTCACGAGCGGCTCCGGTCTTCATGGTTGCCTACAATCATTTTGCTGTAGAGTTTCTGTTGCTCCTCCTTGAATGTGTCTTTCACCTTCTCCCTCTTCAGTCCTCCATCCCTGGGGAGAGAGTCGTATCATCAGAGGAGCTGCAGGTATGCACTGTCTGAAACTGGGGCTGGTCAGAGCAGGTCAGAGCTCCTGTAACAGCCAGACAGCTACACTTGTACCTTACATTGCCAGGGCGCACTGCAGAACAACTGTCCCCAACAGGAGCTACTTTCACACCTTGCTCTGCCAGGAGCAGCACCCATGGCCCTGCACTGTGCTCAACATGGCAGCTCTGTCAGAAATGTGAGCTGCTCTCATACCACTACAGTAGGCTGCCTGAAGAGTCCCTCTGCCTCCTAGGCTCTGAAGATCTCAGTGCCTGAAAAAGGAAGTTCCCAAGCTCAACTCACTGTGCTGAGCAGCAGCCAGGCAGAACCAGGGCATCCCATTGCAAGCTGGAATCACAGAATGAAGCCCTGAGCCCAACACACACAGAGGAAGCAAAGACTTTGGTCCCTGCTACAGAAGAGCAGTTTTGGAGGTCACAGGCAAGATGTCTCTCCATTTCTCCATAGGCCTACTCTGCCCAATGCAAGACACAAACAGCTCTACAGCCCACAAGCACATACCAGGACCCAGGAACAAGGAACTCTGGCACCAGAAAAAGAAAAGCCTGTCTGGACTCACCAGAGCAGATCCACAAGGCCCCCCTGTCTGGCAATGGCTGACTTCACTCGATTGGCAAACTGGACAGCATCCTCATCGGTCTGTGGCAAAATAACACTGTTCATCAGGAGCCAAGGGCCAAAGAGCAGATCAGATCAGCCAGGTTCACCTTACTTACCTGCCTGGTCATTGGTGGTAAGTACCAGACACTGCAGACAATGGCCCAGCTGGTCATCATCCTAAGGAGGTAGGTTATCATCCCATACTTGCTGCTGTTCCAAAAGGCATCTCCAAACTGTGGGTCATACTACACAGGCAGAAGAGCTCATGAGAGTCAGGCAGTGGCTGCACCCTCCCTGAGGCTCCAAGTTCCACCCCAAGCCCAGCTATAGGCCAGCCCTCCCAGAGCACCACACGGAGTCACCTCAGCTTCCCCAGGCCCTCATACCAGGCTGCTGACCCAGCACTGCCAAGACTGGGCTTGAGTTTTCACGCAGAGCTGTAAGAATATATATACTTGTGCTATAAGAATGTTTGCCTTTTCGTACCTTGATGGCTACAGGGTACACTGTAGCTCCAATTTCAAAGCTCCCCTTTTTGAACATCATCACAGATGTGTTGTTGATGCAGGTTCCTGTAAGAGGCAAGCACAATCTTCTCAACTTCCCTTTGCTAGTCAGTTCAGAAGTCTAAGCTATACACCTAAAGGCTAGGCCACAGGCACCCACTCAGTAACTGCCCCTAACACTCACTCCAAACCCTGTTCTCTGTGTGCATTCGAACGTGTCACTGGGACATCATCTCTGACTTCCACGTTCTGGGTTCAGTGAGCTCTAAAGATACAATGTCCCCTTAGTCTCAGAGAAGGGTCTCTAGGCCCTTGGCTGCCTAAGTAGGGAAGGAACAGAGATGTAGTGCTGTCCCAATGTGCCCTCTCCACCAGTTGCCTGTCTAGCCTTGCTCCACAACTCACCTTCTGGAAAAATAAGAATAGGCAGTTTGCTCTTGTCCTGGACATGCTCCGTGAGCCTAAACAGAAGAGCGTCACCCATTAGCACAGCGCACAAAAGCTATTGCTAGCAATCCTCGCAGCATACAGTTCTCAGCCTCCAATACTGGGGACTATCGGAGCGCCAGCAACAGTAGCACAGTCTCACAACACCCAGGAGGCAAGGCAACACCCTCACCCAAGGGAAGTGGGCAGCCACCCCCCTTTCCCAGCCTCCAAACCTCCCCCTCCAGCTACTGTCACACCTTTTGGCGACGAGGTGACGATCTTTGACCTCAGAGCGTTCAAACCAGACATGTGGGCAAGCTTTCACCATGGCTCTCTGTATCACACCCATGAGCCCTCCATGGATCTGACCCACCTGAACAGGGCGAGAAGATACAAGTTACAAGACCTAGGGCACACATGAAGGCCAAGGTAGCTCCTAGCTTCACAGCAAGCTGAGGTTCATCTTTCTTCTCCTGCCCTGGAAAGGCTGAGAGGAAAAGTCCCAGGCTCTGACCGGAAGAACAGATGTAGCAAGTGCTTTCCACATGCAGGAGGTCCAGCTGGGAAAGTGCTTTGCTCTTCCATGGATAGCAAAGCCCAGAGCTCTACTTGCAAAGCAGTGCTGAGATCCCTGGTGCTCTAAATCCCAGGCCAAGCTTGCTGGAAAGCCATACACAAAGGGTATCTGTGCACACGGTCTGAGAGTGCCCTGCAATGCCATGCAGGGCCGCATGCTCAAAAGCCTGCCGCTGCCTGCTTCTTGTCCCATGCAATAAGCTTGCTGCTCCCACCACACACGTGGCCAGGCCCTGGTAGGCAAAGCTGGACCTGGGTGCAGACCGTACCATTGCGTAGTAGCCATCACTGGCCAGGATGATCACATCAATGGGAGATGTGTGATTGGCCACGCAGATGCCTCCATTTCGGGGTCTGTTTTCTCTAAATGGAAAAAAAAGGCACAGGTGAGGACAGAAGAATGCAGTGTGAGGCCTGCAAGGGCACAGGACGGAGCAGCTAGAGGGGACACCCTGCAGCAGACGGTGCCTTACCGGTCATGGTAGGTGATGATGGCTGTGAGGGCACGCACACAGATCCGGTAACACATCAGGTGGACGTGCTTGCTCAGGAACTCCTTACACCTGCAGCCCAGGACAGAGACCATCACCGCCCAGCTGTACCATCTCCCCTGTAATGGTGCCACTCAGCCTAGCCCCCCACCGCACGCCCCCCGCCACGAGATCCGACTGAGACTTCACATCTCGTCCTGGGTTCTGCCATCAGCTTATGACCACTGATTCTTAAATCATGAGAGCCAAACACTGGCCTTTGCTCTTTTCTCATCTTACTCCTTTCAGAGCCCAGGGCTCTGCCACAGGCTTGGTGCTCACATCTAGGCCCTTTGTTTAAAGTTGCAGGTTGTCTGTTCCTGAGAGGCTACAGATGCCAGGACCACCTGCCTTGTCTGCAGCAGGCAGAACAGACAGGCCTTGCAGGAAAATTC
Source organism: Podiceps cristatus (assembly GCA_000699545.1). Classification (NCBI taxonomy): domain Eukaryota; kingdom Metazoa; phylum Chordata; class Aves; order Podicipediformes; family Podicipedidae; genus Podiceps; species Podiceps cristatus. The sequence goes on from KL281230.1 coordinate 10,111, forward strand.
AGGATTATCATGTCTCAAACTGCATGGGGGCACCCCACCCCCTCTTCCCGCAAAGACAAACTCACCTTCCATTTGGCAAATATCCCACCACTGTAGTACCAGTCACCAACAAGCTGATGCCAGTAAATGCCAGAGCTATCCTGCAGAAAGAGGGAAGCTACATGCTAGCAAAACCAAGCACAGGCCCTGCTCATCAAGTAGCCCATCTCCTCTGATCATGCTGAACAGGGTCCATGGGGCTCGGAGATCAGCTGCACTCGCTGCAGGGGGAACAGGCCATCAGCACCACTGCGGCAGGAAGGTTCCCACAGCAGCACTCACCTGAGGGGCAGAAGGAAGCAGTAGCGGATGAGCACACCCAGTCCCCAGAGTACAGTGAGGCGCAGGCTAATATACTGGAAGTTGTAGTTGGTCCTGCTGAGCAGATTCCAGGACTCCAGCTCTTCAGCCGAGAATCTCTTGGTCACTTCATCATCCATGATAGTCTCGATGCCTTTGCGGCAGAAATAGAAGATATCAGAGAGCTCAAACTCAGGGGTGTCCAGGGCTTTGCCACTGCCACTCCGGCGGATCTCCTTGATCTCCTCTTCCAGGGATGTTGGTTCCTTTGCAATGATACCTGCAACATGCCGCAAGCAGCTCTGAGCAAAGTGTGACTTGCCTGCTCAAAGACAGCTGAGGCCCAGGGCCCTTACTTGCCCACCCTCCACAGGGCCCCCTTCCTTTCTTCAAAACTGTCTAGAAATGAAGCACCCTGGGTGCTTCCCTCCACTTCCTCATGAAATGGACCTCTCCATAGCTCACTCCAATCCATCTACAAGGAAAAGGCTTCCCAGCATACCTCAGCTGCTCAGAGACACCACATTTACCCCATCTCCCAAAAAGAATTTTGAACTTCATACGTACCCATGCAGGGCAGGCTCTTACCATTAACATAGGGCTTGTATAACGGATGGTTCTTCTCCTTGGCACCACGCTCTATTCTCAGTGTCGCCCACTGCAAGAGACGCACATGACAAGCAAGGTTCGCAAGGCCTCTAGCTCCACTTCGTACCACCTCTGTTTTACCATCAACTTCCAGGGAAGACCATGGTTAAGGAGAGAAGACAGGAGGAAGCAGGAGGCTTCTGTACAGAACTGAAAGAGTGATGAACAAAACTGAACCGAGGTGGAAGCAGAGACTGGCCTGGGAGGAACATTTTTTCAGCAGAGGTCTGTCTGCAGTGGGACAAGAGGACTGTTGGGGAGGTGACTAGCACAGGCATAGGACAACCATGATGTGCACACGTCTGCGCCATTCTGCATGGCAGAGCCCCAGCAGGAAGTGCCAGAGAGGAGTGCTCAGTGGTGAGATGGCACGGCGAGATTTTCTGCAGCTTCTGGGTCCGTGTAGGATCTGTTGCACCTGGCATGTGGTTGCTTCTGGGTGGACTGTGCATCCTGCCAGGGTCATCCGCATCACAGTACAGGAAGCTGATCATGAGACCGGTGCTATTTTTCAGCCCTCATTTCTTCCAAGCTCAAAGCAGAGACTGTGTTTTCAGGCTGCTGCTAAAAACATCAGGCTGATGACGGGATGGGATCCTTCCCTCCTCAGTTCAGCTAACAGCTGCTGCTGCTTCTCAGCTCACCAGTCAGTCCAAAACAGCAGCAGTAAGCACCCTCAGACAGCTCTCTGGCAGCTGCCTGCCAAATCCCATGCCCAGACTACCTGTTATCCAGAGAAATCTCCCTCAGCTAATTCTCAAGGGCACCAGCAAAAACTGCTGGCTGGATTTCTGGCCAGTCTTCCTGCCTGCCCTCCAAGTAACCCGCTCAGCCTCACACTCTTCTGCATTATCCAGGCCTGGGAGAACAAACTTCTAAAGGAGGACTTGTGTACAACATGCTTATTGCTCCAGGCTAGCTGCTCCATCATGGATCTGTGAAGAAGGGGAAACAGCTGGGAACTCCTGGCATCCCAGTCTCAGCCCAAGCCAGCACCAGATCAGGAGGCAGCAATGTGAGAAAGCTGATTGCAGATGGAGTGTCCAGCTTATCTACCAGCCTCTGCCAGAAGAAAGAACTGCAGGATTGCAGAAGACTGTCTACACACTGCCATCCCAGGAGAAGTCAGAAGAGGAGCTCCGACCCAACAAGAGAAGGGCGGCCTACGGAGAAGGCGTTCCTCGCAAGCCCAGCATGTCTCTATCCTGACTGCAACAGCAGAAAACCCAGACTCCCGCCTGGGAAGCACCAAGCAGGTCTCCCTCCCCACCCAGAGAGATGTGCAGCTGCCACCCCAGGCCCTGCAGCTCTGGCTGCGTCCCACAAGTTGCGAGGCTCAAGCGTTGCCCCTCTGGGTTAGGTTCACAACACTGGCCCCTAGAGCTGGGAAAATCTTTTGTGTAAATAAGGCTCCCCAAAAATACAATTCTGAATGACCAAACCTAGTGAGTCAATTTTCTACCACATCTGTGAGCAGCGGTGCCAGAGGGCTCCTCTCTCCCACCACAAAGATTCTTTGATAAAAGCTAGAATAGACTTCAGTATTTTCAGAAAAACAGTTTCAAAATTAAACTCTAGGTGTTGAGATTAAATGTTCCTGAATTGAAGACTGGGAAAAGAAAAGAGAAAAGAAAAGAAAAGAGAAAAGAAAAGAAAAGAAAAGAAAAGAAAAGAAAAGACAGAAAAACAGTTTCAAAATTAAACTCTAGGTGTTGAGATTAAATGTTCCTGAATTGAAGACTGGGAAAAGAAAAGAGAAAAGAAAAGAAAAGAGAAAAGAAAAGAAAAGAAAAGAAAAGAAAAGAAAAGAAAAGAGAAAAGAAGAAAAACCCAAAGCAAAAACAAAAACAAAACACAAACCAGAACGAAAACAAGGTGAAAGTTCCATTTCAGATAAACCAAACTTATTTTTTCTCCCAGTTCAGTCACTAAATTTCAAGTCATGTCTTCACACATCTATGTTAGCAAAGCACCCAGGGTCTTCCCATTCACACCTCAGGCTTTTGAGAGGACTCAAGAGTGTAAAGAGCTGAACATCGCAAGCTCCAGGGCTGCCTTCTCCAGCCAGCCAGTACAGAGATACTCCCGGGGAAGACCAGCCCTGTTCAAACAGCAGTGGCTGCACCGTAAATACTTTCGCAGCTTGAAGTCCACATTTAAGAGCCTAAAACCTGCCTATAAAGCACAGAGCACCCCTTTTCCTTTTGCTTGGGCTGCCAGGGTAGGTTGGTATAGGTTTTATCTACCAGGAATTTGGCAAAAATTCTGGTCTCACCAGTGACGTGCTTCAAGGAGAGGTATTGGCTGTGAGACAGCCCATAAAATTAGCCCGCCAAAGGCAGGCAAGGGAACAGCATGACCCCCGGTTGGAAAATTCCACTTGGCCTCCCTGTGCCAAGAGGGTCAGCAAGGGTTGCTGGTCGTCCTCAGAGGCTGCAGGTCCAGACATGGCTGCTGCTGGGCTCAGCAGATAAGCAGGTGGTACTTGGGGACAGGAGAGTGTTGAGAACTCTGGGTTCTGGCCACAGACCACTCAAGGCTTGCAGTACGGAACATTCTGCCTTACCTCCTGCTTTTGCTTCGTCCAAATGTGTGCTGGAGAGGAGCAGCCTGCTGACTGCGGCCTTGTCCCTCCCCGTTACACCCTATACCCCTTTTGGCTTCTTTCCACATCAAACTGTAACAGCACTCTGCCTTGCCTGGGACGTTAACCCATCCAAGCACAAACCTCCTCTCGGCACATCTACAGAACCTACTGTACTATTTCATACTTACAGGCCACGCTAGCCTACCACTTTACTTGAAGACTTCCTGGATTAATTACAGGGAAAAAACAGCCCACAAACAGAGGTCTAGCAAACTG
>JMFS01104843.1:0-18574 GCA_000699545.1 Podiceps cristatus
CTGTGTGCCCACCGCCCCGGCTGGAAGGCGCTTACCCGCCTTTGCCCCTCCGCTGCTGCGAAACCCTGCTTTGCCTTGAGGAAGAGCGAAGAGGTGTTTCTATATGCTGAGGGTAAATTACATCAGCTCGCATTTGAGTTCCTTAATGCCTGTTTTGTTTATATTTTTTATATAAAATACAGTATTTTCCCTCCTGCTTTTGATAAGTCTTTAAAGCCTGGAAAGACTAGGGAGGTGGGCACCTCTGCCCCCCGAGGGTGCAGAGGGAGCCATCCTTTCTTGGCACCATGGGCAGTGCTTAGGGTCCTCATGGTTCTTCCTCAGTGGCCGGGTCAAAGCCCTGGCTCGTATGCCTCAAAGGTTGAGGTTCTTGGTGCTTGACTGTCTTAGACCTCATGTTAGGCCGGGAACTCCTCTAGGTCCCGCTGGTGTGGAGGACTGGACTGAGCTTACTGGCAGGGCGGTGAGGATGCCCCCCTGGACTGGCTGCCTCAGTGCTGGAGAGAAGCGTGGGCAGCGCTGAGCCTCTGCGGGGAGAGGTGGTCGGGGGGATCCCACCGGGAACCATTAACGCGGGTTGGGGTCAAGGTTTGCTCTGCAGAAGCAGTTGGAAAGAAGCTGGAGGAACTTGACGGAGTATACAAGCCCATTCTTCTTTAGGCAGGCTGTGTAGATAGGTTTTTAATGTTGAATTTAGACCCAGGAGTTCTGCTGAATACGAAAACCAGTCCTTTTACCAGAAACGAAAATGTTAATCCCTTAAAAAAAAAAAAAAAAAAAAGGAAAGGGTTCAGGCATTGGGTTGGCTTTCCTCGTTGAGGAAATCATTCCAAATTCTTGCAACACGATTACTGGGAAAAGGCGATCTCTGTGCCCACAACCAGTATCGGCATAGCTCTGAACTGATTTTTTTTCTTCATCTTATGCCAAGTAAGACTTGCAGACTTCTAGAGCGTGCCTGGTTTGAGCTTTCATCCTGACTGCAAAGCTGGCTGCAGCAAACTCTGGAATAAGGGCTTATTACAGATTAATAGCGAAGTTATTTTGGAAAAAATTATCTTTGGCTATTAAAATACAACATGCTTGCAGGTTAAGCTGTTTGACATGGGAAGGCTTGGAATCTGTATGTCAAAGGCTGGAGACACCCATGTAATGAAGTATTTTGTAGCACTTCAAAAGACAAAAGCCATGGAAGAAGCACCTGCCAGCTTTGAGTGTGCATGTCATCCTCTCAGGCCTGTCCTGGAACTAATAGAAAATTTGACTGAGTCAGAAGCTTAAGATCAAGTGGCTAATTTGTCTGCTGTCTGACACTGAAAAGGAAACGTTGGAAAGATCCAGTGCTTGGTCTTACAAAGTATTGCTGAACAGTGCATCCTCTGGTTGTGGGATGAAGAATTGCCTCTCTGTAAACAGCCCTTTTCATTGACTGCAAGAAGAAACACTGCCCAAACTCATTAACCCACTGCAAAATCGCATCACCAGATAAGGGACATCAGAAGATAAGATAATGCTAAAACACTATCTTAAATTCTTGGTAATTTATTTTTACAAGTCTTTGTGCTAGTCCTCTGCTGAATTAGAATAAATGTCTTAATGATATTTTTAAAGCAGGACTAGATCTAGTTAACTTAAAAATATGAATGATTAACTGCCAAATACTAATGGAAAGTAATGCGCACTGCAACCCGGGGGAGGTGGTGGCTCGAGTCATTTGAGGTCCTTCAGTATCTCCTGGGGTGGGAGGAAGACACTGTTTAGCTAAGTTTAATTGCAGTATACTGCAGATACTAAATACTGATCAAGTCATCTTGAAAGTATCCATCTTTAACCCTCTGACTATTTTCTATCTGGAGCATGCAACAGGCTGCCTTCCAAATGAGTTTCTAACTTTAGTTAAAGTAAATGTTGGATTTTGCATTGAATCCTTTAGAAGGAAGGTTCTGACACTTTGAGCTTTTTTTTTTTTGTTTTTGCTTGCTGAGAAAATCAGAAAAGCTGTAGGCATTAGTTAAAATAGTCTCGTGTTAGGGTGAGAACAGGCCCTGCTGTCATGGTTTTGGTTTATGATCCATAAATGTAGTAATAACGTGCTTTTTCCTAGAGGGCTCTTAAGTACAAAATGTAGAGCGTCATGCAATGGATAGAACATTTCAAAGTTAGCTGTAAACTTACTGGGAGGGTTTTGTTGTATCTTGGATATGCCCGTAGAAATAGGGGACAAAACACTGTTACGAGTGGGATGGGAAGATTTCGTTATTCAGATATTTTCTGGTAGTGTCTAGTTCTGCAAGTCATTATAAGGATTTAAATTAGCCACAGCATTAAGGAAAGTACTTGCCAACTTGAATTTCAATTGGTTTTTTGGACTACCAACCCTTCTTTCAAAGCAGGAATATGCAATCTAACTACACCATAAATTATTCCATGTTGTGGTAACATAGCATGGCAGTCTTGAGCTGTTTGGGAGCTGTGTGCTTATTTTGCTAGGTAGAGTAACGTCTCACGGATGCTGTGAAGAGTACTTCTACATCAGATGTCTTTGTCTACCACGGGCATGGTCTGTGTGCATTTAGCGAGTTTTTGGCTTCTTCCATTAAAAGTGACTACTTTGATATTTATATTTCTTCCTAGTACAACAGCAGCTGTGGCATAGAAATCGCATACCATTAGTTAGGTATACATACCTGTGTCTGCCTAAAACACGTTTTAGGGGGGTTTTTATTGGTTGAACTGTGAAAACTGTACTGGATACTCCAATAAAATAATTCTCAACATAGCCAGAAGTACTGACATGCTGCTGGGGATTAGCATATAATTGAATCCAGAAGGACCTCAGAGCTTTACATCAAGTTAGCTTTACTGTGATTTGAATGTGTACAATGTATTCAGTGTCCATATAGAAACATAACATTAATTATAAACTTTTGTGCTGAAATCCTTCCTAAGACAACTGAAACGTACAGGAATTAAAGTTACTATTTCCCCCAGTTCTCTGGCAGTAAGCATTGTAAGCGAAATGCCAAATTTCTGTCTTTGCCTCCCCATTCACCTGCATGTTGGCTCTACTGAGCCACGTGTTGGGTTTTTTTGCTTTCATGGCAGAGTAACAGTAGTCTCTCTAGTGTTTTGTTTTGTTTTTTTCCCTTTTAGAGGGGAAATACTTAGAATGGATAATTGGGAATGCCAAGTCACCCACCAAAGTCCTGTTTTCTGTTTGAGGTGCAGGAATGTAAACACTCGGTGCTATCAATCTTGAGATATTTGTGTGCTTGGAGATGACATGCTCTATGACACTGAGTATCCAAAACCACCTGCATTTTCTCCAAAAGAGCCAAGTGGATTTGGAAGGAGGAAAGCCATCAGCAGTGAGTCAGCTGCTTACTGTGGCCACTGCAGTATTTGATGTGTTTTCTATGTAGCTGATAATTAGTGAGCCCAAGGGTTTGGGAGTGAGAATGCTGCTGCTCAGCTGTTGTTCTTTCAGTTGACGGGAGTCCAAAAGGCTACAAAGACTAGTGCCTGATGGCTGCTCGGTGGTGTCAGTCGTACAATCGTGCCCGTTCCTGAGCTCCGCTTCCCTTGGGGGCCGTGGGCAAGCAGAGGCTGAGCCACGCGGTGAGCCGGAGCTGCCCGGGCTCAGCTCCGTAGCTGGGACGTGGGGCTGAACGTCCTGGTTGGAAGTGGTGGTGGTGGTGATGCTTTGGGTCTTGCAGATAGATAGGGCATCGTCTCTCCACGATCCAACATCTCAGAGTAGTACTAAGCCATGAAAAAATGAAGCATGCTTTAACTTTAAAGCTAAGCTTTGGTATCTTCTGTAGACTAAAGCCAACCCTGTTGCTGGTGAGGGGTTTAATTTCAGTTTAAAAGCTGAGCTTATGTTGCACTTTGCATGAAACGTAAGGTTTTAAAAGCACACCATTCTTAATGTTTAAATTATTTTGGCTTGAATTATTTAAGCTGCCAAACAGATTAAAACAGGGGGATTGCAGACAGAATATAGTTCCGCCACAAAGTAAGATGAGCTACAGCATTAGCAGCAATTCCTTGATAAAACGGAAAAATCATCTGTGGTGTCCCTGACAAAAATGGTTTATTGTGTAGGAACAGAATCGCAAACACAAATAGGCTTATGGGTTATTTTTCCACAAATACCATAGCTGTAGCTCTACATTCTCCTTCTGTTTTCTAGGGTTGGCATGGCTTCAAATCTGCAGACTAACTTGAAAAAGAGTGAGCAGCCTTACAGGGCTGTGCTCGAGTTGTCTGTTCAGACTTGAGCCTCATTCCTGGGATTCCTGGCTTCTGAGGGTTTCTCTGGGCGAAGGGATGAAATGCCAGATTGAATAGGCTCGCACAGTGAGGGCCGTAGCCCTTTATTTGCCCAGTAATAAAGGTTCAGTTATTGCTGTTGAATGAGACCAGGAAACTTCCTTTGTTGACGCTGCAGTCCCAGTAGTTTAAATGGTTCCCGTTTGTCCTGCCACACATTACCCTGAAGAAAAGGAGGTGTCAAATATTCCTCTTAGCTTGCACCCGAGCAGAAGGGCTGCCTATAAAAGTGCTCTTATTCTAGCTCAGCGTCTTCAATATGAGAGATCAGAAGGAAAACCTAAAGAGAAAAACCCTCAAAACAAACACGGCTACAGCTGACACAGGAGAAAGGAGTCTCTGGGCCGGAGGTGGTGACTGTATGTATACATAAATACAGGCTGATGGACATATATGGTGTGTTGTATCCCTGAAGACTGGTGACTGAGAAGATAGGTATGTGTCTAAGGAATTAGTTTCTGGGTGAGGCTTTTTTGAGACTCCTTTCTAGCCGGCAACCGTTTGGCCAAGCATTAATGCTCTTCGATCCTGTCCTTACTTGCCTGAGCTCGGCAGGGAGATGTGCTCTTGCCAGCACGCGGGCTGCCGGCCGGGCAGCAGCCTGGGCTTGAACGCTGCCGAGCAGGGCGGGTGGCTAGTTAACGGCACGCTGCTCTGCAGTCCGTCTGTCCCGGGATAAATAACTTGGCCCTGGGGCTCTGGGATAAATAACTTGGCCCTGGGGCTCCAGGACAGAGGCACTGTAATAGCGGTGCTGGAGATAGCTGGGGAGTAATTAGGAGTGGAAAATGCTTATTGATAATCACTGCAAGCAGAGCTGAGCTCAGATGAATAGTTAACTACCGGTCAGCTCAGCTCGCTTGGTTTCTAACATGTCATTTCCTGCTGGAGACAGCTAACTGGTTTTTGAAGAGCAGTTTTTGACAGCTGCCTCTTTGTTAGATTGACATCACTTATAAAGATGAGCATTTGAATAAAATAGTCTCGTTCAACAAATTACCTTCTGCTACCTAGTTTGGTAATGCTTCATTCCCCATGTGTGACTCTTCATTTCAAAAACAACATTCTTGGGATTCTTGACTCCTTCCTTCCAGTATAAGCCGTCCAACTGAAGTCATCTGCGATACGTTCACACCATTCCTCGCTCTGCTTTGTGCAACAGTATGAGCTGTCTGTCAGTTAAAAACCTGAGGAATTTCTCTAATCCAGTTAATAGCCTGCTCAATCTCTGAGACCTTACAGCCAATTAGTTCTAGAGAGTCGGAAAATGGGTGGCATAACTAGTTGATAACCCCAGAGCTCTGGAAAGCTGTATTTTTGTTGCATATGTTCTTTGCTGTATTTTGGGTTCATGGAAAAAATATGGGAATGAGAATGTATGATTAAGAAAATTAAGTTGCAGGCATTCATTTTAAAGCCCCATCCCTTGTCCTGTTGAACCACTTTGCTGTTTAAGTACCCTTCCAAATCAGAAATGCATTCTCCTTGGTGAGTGAGGCTTCAGCAGAGTTAAGGCTGAACGGAATGGTGGCTGAGTGCCTGAAACTTCCTAGAAAAAAGGAAGAAATTTTTTTTCGCCCCTGCCCCTCAAACCTGTTGCCAGGTGAATAAAAATGAGATTTCTGACTCTGGAGATGTATTTGTCACTCTGCACATCATGATAATTCTTAAAGAAACCCAGCGTATCCCTTCGCATCTCTGGAAATAAAAGGTGAACCGAGTGCAATGTTGGACCAAATTTATGTGCCATCAGATTACTAGATTAGCTTTGAGGTCATTGATACAAACTTGGTTTACAGGCTAAACATAAACATTTATTACAAGCATGGATTGTTTATAAATTGGTGAGACTTTGTGACAGATAACTTGGGTGCCTGCCTACCGGAGTGGGATTCTTTCCCACTGGACAAATGCTTTATTTTCAAGCAAGAGTTTCTTCTAAAAAATGCTGATATCCGTGACAACTAAAGATCCTTTTTCACTTGGACCTATTTGTTTGAAATTAAATTTTAGAAGAACCCAAACTGATTTATTTCAAAACTTTCCGGATTTTCCCATGGAAGCGCAACTGTGACAGACCTCCTTTGAGGAAGCCTTTTAGAGGTCAAGGTTTTCTTCTCAAAGCTAAATCCCTGCAGGTTCATGCTGGGACTCAAACTTGAGCTGACCCAACTTCCCTTCCCTTGTTGTTGGGGGCATCGCAGGCTTTCGGTGAGGGACGGATCGCTGGGGTGCCGTCACTCTTAATTACGTGGGGAAGCTGTCGCTTTTGTAGGTGAGAAATGGAAGTTTGGATGTGAGCAACTGATTTTGGGAATACAGTGCCGTTGAAGAAAAGATGGTAGCTGGGTGCTATTAAAGACCTTCACTGAAAACCTTTCTAAACCTTCTGAATAAGCTTGAATGACTGCAGAAAGTGAAAATATCAACTAAAAATATTGATTTTTTTTTTTTTCCCCCCTGCAGGGTCTCCTTATTATGACAATGTCCGCCCGCTCTCCTATCCAGATTCTGACGCTGTCCTGATTTGCTTTGACATCAGTCGGCCAGAAACTCTTGACAGCGTGCTAAAAAAGGCAAGTGGTTGGGAAACATTTGAGTACAGAACTGTTTGAGTAGCTTGTCTTTGAATCTGAGGAGTGGTGCTGCTTCCTACATTGGAAACGTTGTTCCTTTTAATGGAAAGACGACTGGATTGTGCTCTGCGTTGTTAGAATTTGAGATCATTTGTTTGAAAGGGATGAATGTTAATTGAAAACAAAAGCACCCTAACGGGCACTTAGGGGTGAAGTAAATTCTCATTCCTCAGCCCTTAGACAGCAGCGAATTGTTCAGGGTGGTGTGAGGTGCGGGGCTGGGTGCGGCAAGAAATTGCCTCTTACATTATAGTCATATAGCATACAGGATTGAGAAACTTTGCCATGTTGCAAAGGCAGTTAAAACGTGCCTGCCAAGCATTTTGGACTTCTGCCATGGCTTTACGTAATTCCTCAGCCTTAAGTTAGAAGGAGCCAGTGACAAATGCCTCTGGAAGACCTAGCAGTGGCATAGAAATGCAATCCTGCACCAGACTTCTTTTCAGAAGCTCAGTGATCCAAAATTCAGTACCAGACTTCCCCCGAGTTAATACATTGAATTTTGATAATCAAGCTCTGTGTTTGCGAGGTGGTCCTGATCCTCTCCTTGGTCACTGGGCATGACTCAAACATTGCAATGTTGTCTTTAAGGCTTAATGACCTAAAGTTCCTTTTTTTTTTTTTTTTTCCTTGTAGCTAGGGCTAGTGATCCTTGTGTCGCTGGCAATAAAGTGACGTACAATGCTCTGAATAGTCTACAGAAAGTACTTAAACTATTCTCTTGGCTACTAACTGTGCCAACAAGCATGTAGAACTGTCTTTTCTGTCCCTGATAATGTTGGTTACTATAATGTTGCTTAATTTTGTAAGAGCTGTTTCTTAATATGCTTTTAAACCCAAATGGTATCCTTAAGGTTTAGGGATTGTATGATCTGGTTAGATTATGCCGCTTTTTAGCTTTCTTGTGTTCTCAGAATAGCCATGTAGGGGCGAAAGAAACCCAAGGAATATATTGCAAGTTCTGCTTGAAGGGCTTATTACTGCTTCACAGTAGCCAAAGCCAGGGCAGATTTGTGTAGTTTTAGGTGTGAGGATGTAGCCCTGAGCCAACATACAGCAACGCTGCTTTTGTGGTCACACAAGACCTGCCTCTGTAGCTCCGTCTTGAGGAACCATTGAATGCGGTGACACAGGCTTCGTTGGTTCCTGCCTGCAAAAGGCTGTGGGTGGGTGCTTACTGCCTGGGAGGGGTGACAGGTCTGCAAACCTTTACGCACATGGGTAAGCGGTCTCAGTTCGTTCCCTCTTGATTAGTAAGTCGGTGGAATTAACGAGTGGCTGAGATAGAAGATTTCATCCTTGGCCACACTCTGCTGGAACTAATGCCTTTAGAAATTAGCTCGAAGGTAGATACAACTGTTATGTAAGGGTATTTCCACATGACATGTCATGACTTATTAAACTTCATCTTAAATCTATTGCTGCTTTGGATTTAAACATTCAAGTATAATAACAACCTAAAATTTTACAGTGGAAAGGGGAAATCCAGGAGTTTTGTCCGAACACCAAAATGCTTTTGGTTGGTTGCAAGTCGGATCTGCGCACAGATGTAAGCACACTAGTGGAACTTTCCAATCACAGGCAGACGCCGGTGTCCTACGATCAGGTACGTGCTTTGTCCTCCTTTGTACTTAGGGGTGGAAGATAAGACTCTTTTTCTCTCACTGTAGCCATCTTCATGAACAACTCCTGCCCCCTCTTGACATGAGTCGTCCTAAAAGGTAGATGTGCATACTCTAGTAGTAGATGGAGGTGAATTTGAAAGCTGTTATGAGTAAAGTCAAAGCCTACCGGTGGACTGGATGCTGCAGAAAATCATGCAGTCCCACAAAGCATGCCATAAGCATCATAAGACTGTAGCCTTATTGATTGCAAAGAGGCTTTTAAATGAAAACAAACTTAGTGCTTTTCTGGGCCTGCAGAGGCCAAAACAGTAACTGAGGTGTGACACATCCTGTTTACTTATTGATAAATCGGTAAAATTGTTTGCTCAAACTCAAGATTTGAATCTCATCCACTTGACTTCAGCATCATGACAAGCACTGCATATAGTCTGACACCTTAAAAAATCCTATTTCCTGAAAACATCTGTGAAAACACCTTATAGCTCCCTCTGAAGGTGGCAGCAGATCCAGAAAGCATCTTAATTCTTGGCAGCAGTTCTCTGCTGCTGGGGAAGTGAGACGTTTGGAGCCGGGCATCAGAGGGTAGAGAAACCGAGGTGAAAGGGAAAGGAATCGGGTCATGGGAGAGCAGGAGGCAGAGTACAGGGGGGAGCTGGGCCCCGAGGTGAGCTTCCCCGTACTACTCAGGCGTCACAGCGGTGCTTTGATACGCACCCTGCGGGGTGCCCGAGCGCGGACGGTACCTCCAGAGGTGACTTTAGCTAGTGTGTGTATCCGATGCTGTCGAAGAGTTGTGGATAAAACATCAAGAACCTCAGGCTTCCCAAACCAACAGCTCCTAATATGTGATTACTAATAATGCAGCCTCCTCCAGGGTGTTTAAATTTGAAAATGCAAAGATACCATAAACTGTCTTGTTTAAAATATAAGTGTTATACTGTGATGGCTTATGCTGGTTATGGCATTTTTCTACACTTCACTCAGTAAACATCCCTCCATTTCAGACAAGTTATATGAAGCTAAATGCCAGTTTTTTAACTTAGTGTAAAACAATTCAGCAGTGTCCTTAAATCCTGCTTGGTGCAAATGATGTCATCTTGGTTACAAACTACCACTGTTGCATGTGTATACACTTGTGGTGTTCAGCCTCAGAGCGATACCATTCTATGCTATTTTTCTTTGAATATTAGAAGGAAATACTGTCTGCCACGTAGGACATACACAAGTTCATATATTACATTTTGTACAGTATTTCAGGAATATCACCAAGTCTCTCCCTTTCCATGATAGCGATCAAAAAATCTCGTGATGGGTGGATTTGTCACATCTTAAGCCTGTACCCCTAAGGAACGGGAGTCAGCTGAAGACAAAGGGCTAGGCCAGAAGCTGTTACTTGGCAGCCAACGGGCAAGTTGTACATGTTACAGGGAAGCCGATGCTTCAGCAAGCTCCCCTGACTTCACCTGTACTGTACGTAAGCACAAGCTTAGACTGAGCAATGCTTGTTTCTCTTGGGGTTGCCCAATCCCTGGTGGCATGAAGCAACCCGATGCTCTCCTGCACTAGTTCTAGGGAAGGGTCCTCTGGGGTCGAGATACTCAGCTTATTTTTAAAGTCTCTTGCCTTGCCAGATCAACGTGAGATCAAAGACCTTAGTGGGGTTTTCCCCATTCCTCTTAACTTCATAAGGAAGCGTTGGGAGGATAAAGCCAGTTGGTGGTGACACCCTGCTTCCAGTATGTGAGCCAGTTTCCAGTCAGCTACACCTGAGTAAACATTTCTGAGGCTCTGAGGTGGAGGCTAGGCTTGGTTAGTAGGAGTTGAGATGTTTAAGCATGGGCAGGGCTTGTCCTGCAAACTAACACTCTGCTATCAGCCAGTCCCAGTTAAAATTGATAAGAAGATGCCGCATCACTGCAGTGCAAACAGTGCGTGCTGAAGGTGTGGGTCTGAATCGGTTGGTGCCATCGGCCTGGCACTGGAGCAAAGAGGAGGGGTTGGACTGGCTGGGGCCGATATCTCAGGCCCATGAATAGGGGAGGAGTGGCACATCAAGGATGTGGTTGGATTTTGTAACTTGCTAAAAAGATTTATCCCTCAGAAGTAAAATTCCATTGAAACAACTCCATTTTTTCACACAATGCTTTATTGTCTTCCGGCAGCAAAATCCACAACAGGATACTGGGGTATTGTCATCCGCCAGTTGTGTGTTGTTTTCCTTGTCCTGCTGGAACAAATATCCCTGCTTTGATTTTTAATGCACTTAAAATCAAAAAAAGAAGGGCTCGTGTAACCACCGATGTCCCTTTCTGTTTTTACCTGTCCCCTAGCTACAAGTTGATGATACAACTGTCCCCGACCCAGAAGCCCACAGCACGTTTCCAGATGTAACGCGGGCTCTGCTCCAGATCAGGGGCACGCTGGCCAGCCCTTAGGGCAGGCAGAATATGTTTTCTCTTTGGAGATAGCAGGCTTAAATCTGGAAGCTGCCAGGTCCAGACCTTTCCCAGTGAGCACGTGACTCACGGATGCAAGTTAAGGAGTAAGGGTGAAATTGCTAAATAGGTCCTGCTAATGCTGCTCTTCCTGCAGTTGTTTGCAGGTCACTGAGCTTATCTTCTCTCTCCCAATTTGTATTTATCGGCGTAGGAGATAACGCTTGGATACTTGTTTAATGCATCTTGGAACCAGAGCTCTGTTTATTTTGCAAAATTAGCTGCTGGCTGTAGTGCTGGAGCTTTAGCTTTGTTTTTCACAAAACATTGTGTATGGAAAACAGCGCTGAAAAGCAATTGTATGGTTTGCTTTGGCTCTCTGCGGAAACTTGGTATTGATTGCATGTTCTTTTTTTCCCTTAGGGTGCAAATATGGCCAAACAGATTGGAGCAGCTACGTATATTGAATGCTCAGCCTTACAGTCAGAAAACAGTGTCAGAGACATTTTTCATGTTGCCACCTTGGCATGTGTGAATAAAACAAATAAGAATGTTAAACGAAACAAATCGCAGAGAGCCACAAAGCGAATTTCACACATGCCTGGCAGGCCAGAACTTTCCACAGTGGCGACGGACTTGCGAAAGGACAAAGCAAAGAGTTGCACGGTGATGTGAAGGACCTTGATTTCCTGGAGAGGGAGGAAGAGAGCGTCCGGGAGGGGTGGAGGCTCAATGAAGTACACGGCCACATGGTATTTAATGAGGGCTTATGCCAGTGCTTTAATGGAGACTTCGCCTCTTGTGTGAGACTGTACTTAGGAACTGAGCAGCGAGAAGAAATGGCTGTAAACGAGGTGGCATCAGGAAATGAAACATTGAAGAAAATGCCAAAAAAAAAAAAAAAGGGAAAACGTTTGAATGTGCTGAGGAAAGAGAGGGTGAATGGGAAAATAACGCTGCAAAGAAGAGAGATGTCATTGACAGTGCTTGTTTCTTTTATTAATGCTCTTCTCCTGGATGCTACCACTTTGATTTCATTAAAATAATACTTTAATTTTTTTAAGAAGACGTTATTAATATGCCCTCCTCATTAAGGAACTATCCCTGTGACCTTATAGTTGGTTTTCCAAAGGATATGATCTAATTTTTTAGTAGCTCATCGTTGAAATGGAGAGTATACTGAGGCCTGTGCGTCACCTAGAGGACAACGCTGTGTGAGAAGTCTGGAGTTTTGCCTTCCCGCGACGGCAGCGCAATCTACGTCTGAGCACGTTGGTAATGAAGGCAGCCGCTTGAGAGTTCCCAGTATTACAGCTGCCCTCGCCCCGTGGAAATCGAACGGCTCAAATTGGGGTGTGAGGGCGCACTGCCTGCCCGTCGCAGGACTCTGACTTCCCCATTCCTCTCTGTGATTGTAATTTAGAGTGGAAGTGATCTCCAGATCTGGTGTACTGTATGGGTATGTCGCTGTAGGTTCAAGTGAAAGGTGCTAAGAGCTATGAAGACAAACGATCCTTGGTTTTACAACCATGATAATTCGTTAAGCCTTACTGCCCGTCTGGGGAAGCCCCGAGACTCCGCAGCTTCTGCTGGGAGCTGGGGAGCTGGGTGGATCCCAGGATCTAGCCCTCTGTCAGTGCTACAGAGAAGTGCTGTTCGGTGGTTCACTGCAATTAGCTTTGCAAAAAAACGCCAAGAATCTGCAAATGAGCCAGCAGAGCCGGGTTATCTTTCGCGATGCTCTTTTTTTTTTTTTTTTTTGGGGGGGGGGCAGCCGTCTCTCGCTGCAGACCACGTTTGCTCATGGTGAGGAAATGGGGTTTGAAGAACTGTGACGCCTTAAAGGTCCCCAGTGGAAACTGGATACTGCCCTGAGTCTTTAAGATTAATATATACGTATCCAGACAGCAATCATGAAGCATCGGTGAACCAGTGAAGTCAAATTCCTTTTTGCTTACGGAATGCTATTGTTACACTAAGTAAATCGGCCTTTAAAATTGTTTGCAACTGCTTACTGACCGACGTAACTTCATAGCTTCTCTCAAAAGAAGGAATCTGTAAGCTCTAACCAGTGTGGCTGTCGCTTGTTGAGGTCAAGCGTTTTGTTCCCAAGGGTAATGCTTCATTTTTGAAGTGTTAAAGCTGTGTTCACATTAAAACTTGTGCAAAAGTAAAGGGTTACCATAATTAAAACTCAGTTCTGTGTGTTCTGGCACTTTGTTTCATCTGATAAAAGAAGAAAATGAAAAAAACCAATTCCGATTATTTCCCATAAAAAGACTTTTTTGCCACCATAAGCTTTTGACTGATGCAACAGTGCGCTTAGGGCAGTATTACAAATAGCTGGTAAGTGCTTTCTGTATTTAAATATTGTGGAAAAAATAAGTTATAACTGTTATAAAACAGAACATTCATTACTTTTTTTAATTGTTGAAGTCACTTTGTATGTTTGGTTAATGTTTCTGCAGTATTTATTAAAATACCATTTTTTTCTTTGAATTAAAAAAAATGAATTGACTTGTAGTGGAAACGGCCTTTTTGTGTTAGTTCATTAATACTTGTGTGTTTTGGACATAACTGTGCTGAGCTGCAGGCCAGGCAGAGCTGGGAATTGGGATTGATTTGGGTAGAGATCAATCTTGCCCTTGCATCAGCCTTTTGGGTTCTTTGGGGTTCTGTCTTAGTATGTCCCGTGGGTTACTTGGCCGAGTTGTGTTTCCCAGAAATGACAGAGGCAGAGGAGACCGGAGCAAACAACCGAGAGGAGTTTGCTTTGCTTTGCCTCTGCAGCGTTGAATGCTGCTTTTGGAGGGGTTTGGTGTATTTGGGTTGTTCCTCGGCACTCTGCTGCCCGCTGCGGGTTCAGCACAGCCTTTCCTGACCCAGGGATGTGCCTGCCTTCTGTCACCGATGGGACGTCGTGGTTGTAGTGGCTCCTCTTGGAAGAGTTGTCCCAACACATCAGCTCTGCTAGGTGTTGGACACGGGGGACGTGATGCTGAGTGCAGCCAGGGTGGTCGTCCTCGCCGCCTTTACTGGGTATTTTTCCCCTTGTGAAGTCAAGGCAAGAGAGTGTCTCACGTTTGGGTCTGATGGAGCGCAAGTGTGGTTGCTTGACACCTCGGAAGTCAGGTAGACGTCCCAGCAGTTGCATGTCTGTGGTGTCACCCCCCTCCTGCTGTGCCCTTCCAGCAGCTCATGAGATCCTGGGAACCCACATCTTTGGAAGGCGAGCCCTTCAGCAGCTCCTCTTGGAGCTGAAGGTGGCCTCCGGCTGCATGCGGCTGGGTTGTAGAAACTCCTCTGGTGAGGCGGCTGCGGTGGGGTGCGTTTGGCCTGGGGTCAATTGCCCTTAGGCTGAAAAAGGTGCTTGGTCTTTGTAGTCTGAGCTTGTCTTCCATCTAGTTAATGTGTGTCAGATTGACATGCTCTTGATTACTGAATTTAAGTACGCTTCGTAGGTCACTAGTCTAGAATTAAGTCACCAAGAACCAAACAGATCAACGACTCCTTCAGTGACGTTGGATCTCTTGCTATAAAGGGTATTTCCCAATTCATATGTAACCAACTGTATGGTTCCTCTCAGCACTCTTCGGTTTTTGGTATCTTTTATCGAGCGGTGGGCACTGGAGGAGTGGTTGGGCCACACAGCCTTCCTACGAGTAGTGCGTTCATGTTCATCCTGAGCTTCATCCTTCCTGCACCACACGGCCGGTTCCCCACACCGACTGCTCAGTGGTCTACCTGGCACCTGCTGGTTTTTGCTCACAGTTGGTAGAGCAATGTGGCTGTGCACATTCTGCATGATCTACAAACCTCCTGGGTTTTGTAGGTCCTGCTGTTTCTTTTCAAACCTCTGATCTGCTGTTTTCTGGGTCTCTAGTGGAGTAGGTTAGGAGAAAGAAATAACCTCTTTGAAGCGTCGCTAGAAATGTGCCTTCCTGGTGACCCCAGGTTTACTTTTGAGATCCATCGAAGCTGGTAATGAATTTTTGACCCATTTAACGTGCGTAGGCTTGGTTTCACGTTGCTCTCGTGTTACACCAAAGTGTGGTGTGGTCACAAGTCCAACGGTGTGGATTAGGAAGGTACTGTTAAAGGTACTCTGAAACCATCCTTAGACTCCCGCAGAAGGGAGATAAAGATCCATTTTTAATTAAACAACGTTGATCTCTACAGTCCTGTAATGCCGCCAGCTCCGTCCTCTATTTTGCTCTAAATGGGTGGAAGGCAGAGATGTCTTGATGCATCTACATTTTGCTTTTTAACATTAAAAAAGAAAATTGGTAGGTCTGTCTGAAACCACTACCCTTGCCAGTGTTTCTTTTTCTCTTACTGCTGCTACTTTTACCGTTTCCCTTAGACCAGAGTTGCCAATTTTGTTGTTCACATGAAGTATTTCTTGCTAGCTTTGGCCAATGGTGGTTCAAACCTCTGAGCAAGAGGAAGGACCAGAGGTTTACACTTCGGAAACTGGAGTCTGGGCTGAGGTGATACCGTGGCTGCAGAAGCACAGCTTGATTTTGGTGTTGGTATGATGATCACCCCACTCAGCGCTCCAGTTGCTCGCTGGAGTGAGTGAGGGGTGAATCGGAAGTATTTTCAGTTGTGGGCTGTGGCTTGGTCAGATGTTCCTCTTCAGCACCATTTGATCCCTGGAAAACAGACTTGGCAGGTCGCCATGACTCGATCCATGTCCAAAAAGCACTTAACTTTTGCAATGTTCTTTTGTTCTTTTATTGCACAACTGCGTTGTGCAATCACTTACGGTAATTGAGACAGTTTCCTAAAACTCGTTCCCTGCAGAAAATCCGGGGGGATTCCGGGGAGAGCAGTGTTTCTAAACACGGTGGGCTGGTTCGTGATGCAGAAATAGACCTGGCACCGAACCTCGGTGGGACGGCAAACCCTCACCGCGCTGAGTATGCGCGATTCAGCGCCTCCTCCTTTCGCAGACCATTCGTCATGAGCACGTCCTCGGCGCGTGATCCTTCCGAGCACGGGGGCAGTGGCCAGCAGGATGCCAGCGCAGCGGGGAGAAGGTGGGCGACAAAAGCAAACCCGCCCCAAATTCCTCACTGAAACTCTTAAAGTGCCTGAGTTATGCTATTTGATGGCTATTTATGGGTATTTCCACCTGTCTTGGTAGCTGCTTAAAGCTGTAGTCACTCCGGTTTGCAGATGTGGGGATCGGTGGTGCTGGGTTCTTGGGTCAGTGAGGTAGCCCTGGTCCCCCAGGCAGGAGCCGCCTGGCCTGGGGCTGATCGTGGGCAGGAGAGCCCGAGCTCGCTCCTCGTCCCTTGGAGTGGTTCTCGCAGCTGATCCAGAGAGAAACGGGGAGAGCTTGGCTAATTAATAGGTTGATGTTGTCAATACGGCATTTTGCTGCCTAATCCTCGCGTAGCAGCGCTGGCTCTCCTAAGGGAGGGATTATTTGCGGAAAAGCAAGTAATTAGTAATTCTCAGATCATTGGGCTTCTTCCTACAAACTCCTTTCTCATAACAGATGATGTATGAACCATTTTTCCCAGGGACTTCCCGGCCCGTTCAGATCTCTAGCTGAGAGCCTTCCTGCTAAAGCCACCGAGATGCTGGAGTTGCTGCAGAGCCGCCGTCCCGGGGGCTGCAGCAGTGGCCGTTGCAGGTTTGTATTCTCAAGCAGAAGCAACTTTTGTGTTTTCCTGTGGCCCATTCATCTCCTTCAGCTTCCTGGGAGGCCCTTAAATGTCCAAAGCGTCCCTTGGGCTGTGCTGAGCCCCGGCAAGGGGCTGCTGGGGTCCAGGCTCCCAGCACAAGAGCCCTGCGCCAGTGGAAGCTGTTCGCTCTCGAGGAGGGATGTTCTGCCAAGTGTCTTTTTTATCCTCCCTAATTTAGTTTGGAGGATTAAGGATGAGAAGCAATCTGAGGAAAATAAAAAAGATCTTGTCCAATTTTAAAAAGGATCCGTGAAAAAGGCGGCTCTCCTCCAGCTGTCAAAGGGGGAGATGGTTTTTTAGCCCAGTGATTCACACGCTTCGCAGAAGCACTAATCCTGGCAGCTCCAGCCCTTCGCCGTTACACATACACCGCGGCACAAATCCTGCAAAGTCCTTCTCAAGCTGATAAATCTTTTTCTCTTGCAATTCGCCGCTGAAGTCGGTAAGAGGCCACTTACAGCTGAGCTGCAGAAAGGCTGTGAAGGGGGATGGATCTGCCTTGTGCAGCCTGGGGACGTCCCTGCTCTGCCATGGCCCCCCGTGGTGGCACAGCACGGGGGCCCGTGGGGCGAGGGGGTGCTGAGCAAGGCCCCCCCACCCCCCGCCGACCTTGAACCTGCCGTGGGAATGGCACGGGTCCTCGCCCAGCCCGCGGAGGCGTCGCCTGGTTCAGCCGCATTCCTGGGGTCCCGCTTCCCCTCCGCAGCGGGTGGGAGCAGCCCCCCCGCAGACCGGCACTGGGCCTCCAGCCCTCCCCGGGTGCCACTTCAGGGTGAAAGTAGCTGTTTTACTCGCTTTAGCAGGAAAATGTAAAAATATTGGAGTCGGGAGGTATCAATAACCCGTTACGGTGTGCTTGTGTTGTGCACTCACGAAATAAGGCAGGTTTTCAGTGTATGGGCGATGCAATGAGATAATGCTCATGTTATTTGATTTTATTAAATATGTACATGTGGAGAGTCAAGTTATGGTCCCTGGTAACCCATGAGCAGCAGCAGAAGGGCTCTGGCTGGCGGGGTTGTGTGTGGGCTCTGCTGCTGACCCTGCTGGCTTTTTTAGGGGGAAAAGTCCAAAGAAAGGCTTCATCCCCAGCACAAGGAGCCTTGACTTAAGCGAACACCCAGTCTGAAAGCAGAAAAGAATAAATCAACACTGTGGATGGCTCCAAGGTGTTGACCCATGGTTGGAGTCCAGGCTGGCAAATGGCATCGGTGGTCCTGGTGGTGCCCTGGGATGTAACAGGGCAGAGGATGCTGAATCGCCCGCCGGCACTGACCGCTCACCGTGGTTGTCGTCACCACGTAAAATAAGTGGTGGACATCGGCTGCAACGCCCCGGAGCACCTTCGGCTGCTGCTTGAGGAGTTACGGTGGGTCCGTGGGTGACGCCCGTGCTGAGGACGAGCTAGTGGCGACCACGGAGCGACTGGGCAAGGGAAAAGGAATTTGCTTGGATAAATGATGCTGGGGATGCAACAGCAAAGGAGCCACACACAGAACCTCGGCCTTTTTCATGCGACTGCCCCAGCTGCAGGGGCAGGGACCACCCCGCATCCCTACGGCCTGATCCGGAGCCGTGGGGATGTGTTCCCCTCCTCGGGAATGTGCTGATTGCGCCGAGCTGCACAACCCTTCCCACACGGGCAGAGGAGAGCGAAAGCCATTTATGGGGCTGCAGAGCATTTTCTGGCCCCCAAAATGGACCTTCCAAAGTCAAGGAAGGACTTTCAGTTGCAGGTTGCTCTGTGACTTTTAAGTTACTCAGAGCAGAGCCATTAACCTTATCTTGATTGTAATAACTGCAAATTAGATTCAAGGCTTTCACAGGATCACAGGATTTCTAGGTTG
>JMFS01104849.1:0-11825 GCA_000699545.1 Podiceps cristatus
CAAACCATAATTTTACTTGCATGCCATGTATACACAGACATCTAATTCTTAGGTCTGAAAAAAAATAAACTTTTTTTTTTTTTCCCCCAGGACTTATAATATCTCTTCAGCTTCTGCGTGGTGACATGGAGCAGATACGAAGGGAAAATCCCATGATCTTTAACAGAGGCGTTTCTGTTACCAGGAAGCTGGGCTTTCCTGATGTTATAATGCCAGGTAAACATAACAGCTCTAATCTTAAAATATTGGTCTTTTTTTTTTTTTTTTTTTCTCATGCTCTTCAAGACAAGTGTTACTGGGATAGCTGCTTTACTCAAAGTTCATTAATAATACATGAGTTGCCTTATTTATCACTAAATGCCAATTCCAGATTTAGGGAGGCATGCTAAAATACTTTAATCAACAACGATTATAGTAATAGAAGGTGTTAAATTCACATGTATAGGTGGTGATCTGGAAAGGTTGCTTTGATGTTGCCCCGGCCCTGAACCCCCAATTAAGTCTCCCTCACTCATGCTAAGCATTGAGATGTTTCTGTTAAAATGCACGAAGATTCTTCTTCGAAAGAATCCAAAGCCTGGAAAAAGGATTTCCGCTTTGCCTCAGTATGATCCTTTTGCATTGGTTCACGATACATCGGGCTGCAAATCTGGTCTGATTTTGCAGTCGACCTTACAGACCAGCTAGGTCATGCAACAGCTGCCTTGGCTGAGGCATTGCTGTGCTTCCTGTGCTCCTTGCTTCTGAGCAGCAGCTTGAGATGCTTCTTGTTTTGGCGCAAGCTGAGGTAGCCCCAGCATCTCCTAGAGTTCATTTAGGGAGGAAACAGAACCTGGCCAGTCATGCAATCAATATAAAACAATCATGCAATCAGTAGATAGATAGATATAAAACCTGGCATTATACTGTCTTGATTTTTACAGAGTAGTAAGAAATGGGCTTACTAATTGTATTGCATGTATAGTAGTTGAAATACTACCTCATTGCTATGAATTATAACCAAGACCAAGCATGACTTTCCAGACATGGGAAATTTGATGAAAGCATAATGGGAAAAGTATCAGATTTTATTACTGGAAAGACTGCAGTGACACATCAGTATCAAAAGTAGTTGTTGTAGCCTCATTACAGAGGCTCTTCAGAAAGCACAATAAACATAGGGAGTAGGTGGGAGGAATTTGTAAAAAGTGAAGTAAAAGGATGTAGAACAGTATGCGGTTTATTTACTAAAGGACTTCAAAATAACAGTAATACAGCAGCAGAAGATGTAGGCTATAAAGCCAATTATAAATTTTAGTTTTTTAGTGACCTTATAGTAGTCCCAGACTTAAACCAAAGCAATCAAATAGAACAAAGGTTAAATATGGCATGTTGATATGCAGACACAGCTGCTGCAAAGTGATCTGCTGTGAGATCACAGCTGGATGTGTCAGCTATAATAGCTAAATCATGGTTAGAAAAGTCAACATCAAAAATAACATTTACTTACCTGTATAAGTGAGCTGATTATCCTGCAAGAATTGCTTTATTTTCTATTTTTATGTACAGAGCTGTCCCTCAGGTGGTTCAGACTGCTGAATTTTAGCAAGCTTAAGGAATAGCTTTAAGGCCTCGGTGTTCCCCTAATTATTTTTGTTTTCTGAGCCCTGGCCTCTTTCTGCAAGCTGGCATAGTGGGCCTGTCTTCCCTCTACCTCTGCTGGTTTGGGCAGCGACCCCCTTTGTCCAGGGCAACCCACTTCGTCCAGGGGTTGAACAAGCAGGTTAGCAGTTTGCATGCAAAAAGGGTTTCTACCCTAAACTTTAAAAATTCTCTATTTATTGCAGCTAATTCAAATTCCTAAACTTACTTTTTCTCTCTCTAATTAAGAACTCTAGCAAAAACACCACCTTAGTGCAAAAGATGTCCACCAAATCCTAAGTATGTTATTATCATCTTTCTGATATTCAGCCTAGAGACATTTAAGTAGATGAAAACCAGGTTCCACAGCGTGCGTTTGCAGGACTCCCTTTGTAAGGCTGGCTATGCACGTACAGTCGTGATCTTCCCGGCTCTGGTCAGCCCATCACTTTTTCAAATGGTATTCTTCAAAAGACAGTCGCTTGTTAGTCTCTTTTTTATGGGAACCACAATTCCTGTTCGAGAAAACGCAGCGATGTGAAGATGATAATCTATTTGGAATTGGCCTCATATATATACACACCCAGAGATCTACTCAAAATACTGATTGATACAAAGAAAAAAACTGTGCTAGGACCACCATTCTGCCATTAAATGCTTACTGCCTCTCTAGAGGTGCTGGATGCCCAGAACATTTTGATTCACAGGGGGCTACAAGAGTTCTGCGTATAAAAAGTTTAGATGAAAGCTTTAGGCATTTGAGTTTGGACAAAAAAATGGCTCGAATTTGTGGAGAACGGCAGTTTGTAAATGTCTTTACACCAGGTAAGAAAAGAAAGGCAGTCCTGGAAGTGTGAACAGACTTCCACTGTAATGATGAATTAGGACGTTGCCAGAGTAGAGCTGAGATGTGAGGAGAGAGGTACCCATGAATGGTGCTCTAAACAAAAATTGTCATTAGCCTAGGTATTTTCCAGGACAATGAAATCTCTGAAAAATTAGGAGATTCAACTATAATGTAACTTAAGGCAGTGAACATTGTCCATTCTAATTACTTACCAATTATTTTTTTTTTGGCAAAATGTTTGACGTTTTTCAAGTGACAGCAGATATTTGCCTGTTGTTTGCTGTTAAAACAATAGATCAAACTGTGGTTTGAGTTTACCCAGTGTCCAGGATAGAACATTTGGGTAGAGTAAGTTACCTTTCAGGTGATTAGCCCAAGCTCCGTGAACAAGGAATGTCCATCAATTTACTTTGTACTTATGTTGTTACAGCCAGAATTGAACATTCCTTTTTAGCTTTACTAGTATTGTCTAAAGTTATAAATACTGTAGAATACTACTATATAAATAATATAGAATACTACTAAATACTATAGAAATACTTCATTTTTGAAAAAACAAAACAAACAAAACCCCAGTGTTATGCACGTTAGCAGTTCTCAACCATGTCTGCTGCTTTAATTGTCTTTGTCAAACTACCTTTTCCTTGCTTTGCTTCAGAACTGTTTCTCTCTCATTAAAGACAGGGTTTCCTCTTCAGAAAAAAGCACAGAAAGTTCATGACTTGTATTTTGCAAGTGGATGCAGATTTTTTTTAAGGCACTGTGATTTAAAAATGTTTTTTATGAATAAATTCATAAAGGCTAGGTTACCTAGTATTGTTATAATATGCAGCGATCATTCTGCTGAAGCAAGAAATCTATTTTTAAAAAGGTAAATAGCTCTGGCATTTTAAATTAATCTTCTTGGTCATGGGTTTTAATATCTTCACTTTCTTTTTCAATAGGAAATCCTTGCACATGTAGACATGTTAATCATTAAAATTCAGTAGCTGTGTCTTACCACACAGTTTTCTATCCCGTCTTGTTTTCTAAACAGTAGCATTAGTTTCTCTGTCAGGCCCTGTTTTCCCTTACTCGGATATGGGCAACATGAGTGGTAGCTGGTCATCATTAAGAAATAAAGTGAAACCAGTTGTTGCATGGTTATGCAGAACACGATTAATATCCTACAGAATAACCATGCCTGTCTTCATTTCTGAGGATAAAATGTTGTTTCCTACTGTGTTGTGATCTGTGAGGAGCATCATAAAGACGGTAATTATCTTTTTTTGTCTGAATCGGAAGGGATTCAGTCAGACCAGCCTCATGAAGAGGCGTGGTGGGTTTTGTTCATTTGTGGGGTATTTTTCTTTTCTACTGGGTTTAAGACCGTCCATCTGATCCTGACAATTTTACCTTTCCCCAGAGATAAAAGCAATGAGGCATGTGCTGCTTGCCTTTTGGATTGCAACTTTATTTGTATACAGAACTTGCTGATCAGAAATCTATTGCATAGGCATGGCGTTTGTCAGTCCCCAAGGACATCCCTTCCCTTCCCCATGTGCTGATAAGTATTCTGTCTTTTACTTTGATCCTCTGATGAAAAGTGCATGCTTCATCTTCTACTTGTGAGTGATGTTTCTTTCTCTTTTTCTCTCTCCTTGTCTTAATTTCCTTGCTTCTCTCCCTTTCCTTCCCCTTTGTTCTCTCCCCTTTCTGATGCAGAGATGAAGATAGTTGGGTGTAAGTTTCTGCTTTTCTGTGTAATGTCTGCTTATTGCTTGCTTTTTCCCATTTTCATACCTTTCATGGAATGTTGGGGATTGGTAAAGGTAGCAAGTCATGACAGAGAGGTGTAGACTTTGTCTTATCTGTCTCTCTTCATAGCACAGTGTTTCACATAAATTTAGTCGCTATGACAAATGAACCAGTAGCAAAGGTGAGAAACATCTCAGCATCTGTCCTATCAGTGGGCACAAAGTCATGGCAAAAATACATTAGGAATTGGACGTAGCAAAATCCATCAACTATTCTCAGAATGTTCACGGCAAGAGAGTCAATGAGACAAAAAGACATAATTATGTAATAATTATGCCCAAAAAGCATTTACAAAGAGAATTAAAAATATTTTTGTCATTAATAAACTTGCAGAAATGCAAAGTTAAAATATTAAGCTGGAGGAGATAAGAAAAAATAATACTAAAAATCAATTTTCTACTACTGAAAGGAAACTGTTTCAGGCAAATCTTTGAATTTAAAAAGAGCATTGTATAAACTTTTTTCTATGCATAGAAGTCAAACAATGGGTAGGAAATAACCTAGTAAGTAATGTTTGTTCTTTTTCCTTGAAACACTTGTGTTCTGGTCACCGAAAGCTAGAGGAACACACAGAGTTAAACTTGCATAATGTTCTCTTTATGGGGCAGGGGGGAGAAGTAGTTAATTTAATTTGCCATACAGGCAGTAGATAAAAGCTCTGTTTTCCCTTGCTGTTGTAATATTACTTGCAGCAGTGTTAATAATTGCATACTGTCACTATTTCAAGAATATCGACCGTAAAAAAAAATTAGTGACCGACTGGTGAAGGGGCAGAGAAATGAGGTGCTGCTATGGATCTGATGGGATTCCCAGAGACTGTGTGACCACACAGGCTTTTTGATTTTAACAGGCAAGTGGTAACAGAGTAGATTTTTACACCAGTGTCAAAGGTGACTTTGTGTTAAAGCAAGGGAAAATCATGCAGTGGGAGGCCTGGCACTCAGCCTTTTCAGCTGCGACTGTGAACCAGAGTGTAATGGTCAGCCGGGAGGAAGGACAGGGAGCGTTTGAGCCACTTCCCGTACAGTGCACTTGTCGTTGCCTGTTTTTCATTTGGAATGCCAGTTACTGGCACCCTGCTCTTGTGCAGCAGCCTCCGAAGAGCTGTCCCTCGGGGGAGCGTCTTGTTCAGTACGGCACTCTTGGCCAGAAAGAGCAGCAGTTACCATTGCGAAGAGCTACGACAAGTACAGCCAAAGCACATTCTAACACTGTGCATGAATATAAGTATTCTATATTTTATAGTTTGTTTCAAAGACTTTACTTGCCAGACTGAGAGTCTTACAGAGCCAAACCCTCAGGGGTTAAAACTGCTGTAACTTCGTTTGAGTCAGACCCTGCTTTACTCTAGTTGTGGGGATGTTCATTAATATATAAGGTATAAATGTATGGTTTTGCTTTTTCCTTCATAAGCCATTGTGGAAGGTACTCTGAGTGTCCTTCTTGCCCATTCATGCTCAGGGGTTATTGGTACTCTTCTGTAAAATGGTAGTGTTTTCAAAATATGCTAAACCCAGTGATGTTAGAGTCGAGTAGACAGTATATCACAGTGTTGGACCCTGTGTAAATAGGACCATCACAACAATTTAACAAATACAGACATAAATACTGTTTTTTATAGACTGCTCTTGATATCCTTGGCTGCTTAAATTGTAAAAGACTAAACTTTCAGTTTAAAAAAATCCAGTGAAGATTCTTTGGATAATACAGTTATTTTACTAAGTTACTTGAAACTGGACTTGCGCATCCTGAATGTTGCAAGCTGCCGCTTTTTCCCTGCTCACAGGGACGTGTTACCTGTCCTTTACAGGTTTGCAAAGTCACAGAACACTGACCTTAGAAAAAGATGTCAGAGATTTGTTTGCCTCTTCCTCCCCTAGGAACTTCTGTGAACTGCTTGGCAGTTCTAGTAACTGGTTAGTTTTCTAGTGCCAAACCTACAAATCTTACCAGGATTAATCTCCTACTTGATCTGATAGATACTAGACAATTATTGGCCATTGGACTACTTCATGTTAAGTCTTGAAAATTATAAATAAGTATTTGGAAGTCTTCTAGTACATTTCTGTATCTTGTAAACACAAAAATCAATAAAAGGCTTGTGTAGCCTTTTCCGCCACTCCTTTTTTTTTCCCCATTACCGTTAAAATAGTTTCAGGTCATATGAGATAGGATTTCATTTCAGTGTAACTGAAACTCCCAAAGCTATAATTTATGATTTATAATTTAAACAAGAGTTTTACATTTGACACAAGACTTTGTAAATGGGTTAAAATAAATGAAACAAAACTCCCATAGAGGTGAAGGGAGGGTAAAGGAGAGCCACATAACACATCAGAAAATAATAATTTTTTTTATTATTGTAAAAAAATACTGTCTTTCAAGACATTTTGTAAAGAATGAATCTCAGTAACTGCATATGCACATATTTTGTGCTAAAAAGCAGGTTTACATTTGGTTTTAAATTTAAACAATTGTAGAGACATAGGCTTTAAAACAAATACCATTCTGAAGGCTCTCATTAGGTTTTCCGTTCATCCTTGACAGCCATCTAACACAGATCTCAGCTTAAAATGTCATCTGCAGGTTTTAGTCTATAAATACTTTGGCCCACTAGCCTTCTAGCACTTTTTTATTCCTGTACTAATGATAGGAGGCCCCAGCTAACCCAGTTTCATAATCTGCTCTGCTCTGTTTGTGAAGATGAGAGGCCTGTGTGATCCAGGTCGGTGTGGCACGCCGTTTTTCTCTCAAAATACAAGAGTTATTGTCACTTCAGAGCCAGTGCTGCTTGTACAGTATTTTGCCACACAGAGGGCATGAACTGTCTGCTTTGTTAAACAGCTCTTTATTTATCCTTTTCTTTTTACATTGGAATTAAATATGGGGAAAGCTCTATCTGCCAAGATTTTTGACTTGATATGTAGCTGTCAGTCTGTGTTAGAGCTGACAAGGATCACTTCTTGGTCGTAGTGATCACACTGTTTAGTCATGTGCAAGCTGCACTGTGCTATCTGGCCGTGCACTCCTGTGTTGTGCATCGTGCTTTCTCTAGCCTTGCAATTTGCATACTTAAAATTTTTAATAAACTGCTTGATGTTCAAGCATTTGCTCTAATTTCTGTACATCTGCGCTCAAAACCAGAAGCAGTTGAAGAAAAACATGGGTTGTGAGGACTCATCAAGAGATATGGTGAACTAATACGTTGGGAAAAGGAGATGCTTCTTTGTAGTGAGGTTATTTGCATTGAAATAAACAGAAGTGTTTGAGTTTGTAGTTTTGACTCTAGATTTTCCAAGAAACAGGTGGGCTCCATACCTGATAGTTAAATGTTTTTGTCTTTGCTAGATACATCCACTTTCCCATTTATGCTGTATGTAATGACCTTTTTTAATTTTTTAAGATTCAGTAGACAATATTTTTACAAGAAAAGGTGCACCATTATACTTCACTAAAATACTTTTTCTCTTATTTTTCCATCATTTTGATGCAAATCCACTGTTTTTTAGATTCTTCTACCCCCCACCCCAAAGGCATTTTTTTAATTAGTGAAGTAATATCCCTCCTGTTAAGCTTGATAGAAGATAAGATGCTATATATAACCAAATGCTGCCTTTAATTTAGGCTGGAAAATTATTTGCTATCTGACATTGGACTTTGTGTAGCCAGACTGTCTTCTAGAAAAGAGGTCACAAATAGGAAGCTCCAAAATGCTAATTATAGTGAGTACAATTAATTTCTGTTAAGAGTTACAGCATACAAAGAGAAACTTTTTTCCTCATTGTGCAAACTGCTAAGAAAAAAGGATGGCGTCTGTTAACAGGAGGGTTTTCACAACAAAAGTCCTGACTTAAACAGTCTTTTGCAGTGAGTTTTGTATTTCCTTGATATTCCTGTAGTCAACAGGTAGCTTAGCTTGATTTTGAACAGCAAGATAATTTTCTCTGTTGTTGTGGACCATGGAGTGTTGTGTTTGACTATTCTTTGATGAGAAAAAACAAATCCACTATTTGAGGTCTTCCACCATCTTCTTGCTGTCATCTTTTTCCCGTTAATGAACCATAGCATTTTCAGACCTCTGTCTGTGAGGTGTTTCAACCAGTCAGCCCTGTATGAATGCAGTGAGAGTGAGGTTGATGGAAAAAGGAGGACAATTTTGCATACAGATTTCCATTCATGAAGAGTTCCTAGCAGAAGGCACTGAATGTCAGCTAGAGTGCTGTATTTTCCATGCTTAAAAAGTTGTACTTATGTCCAGAAATAAAAATGAAAGTAAAGACAGGACTGAAGGCTTCTATTGTTTGTCCCTACAGTGGCTGAAGGAATAAATTCTGTGGGGTTATAGACTTCAAGAAGAATTTGAAGTGCTTCTTAGACACAAAAGGATATCCCTCACTGCCTGAAAGCAAATGCTGCTTATTTCATTGTGCTTCTGATTAATAAACAGATTTAACTGCATCAGCTTCTCCAAGTACTGGGGTGGAAGAAATCAGACATTCAAGGAGTCTCTGCTTTGCTGGATAACCATTCCATTACTGCATTATTTAGTCTCTTGAGGCTGCTTAACAAAATACTTGCCTTGAAAGGGTTTATTTTTTAAATTATTTTAAATTTTTGTATTTTTATATGTTGCCCTTTAGTATGTTTACCTCTGTGGCAAGTAAATAAAAAGAAAGGGGTAACTGAGCCATCATGAAATGGTGACAGTAAATCTTACAGAAGAATAGGTGCTACCTGCTATCCTTTTGGTGCATACTTTAGAACCTACTATTAGTTTTGAAAGCAGTTTCCCAAATCAGATTCTTTTTAAAAAAAAAAAACAAACACAAACGTGAGCATGAGCTAGAGTGTCGAATTTGGGATAGCAAGATGCTGCAGTAGATGCTAGCATTTGTATTTATGAATAGAGTCATTTGCTCTGAAAGCTTTTGAAAATGAGGTAGTGAGAAATTGGCAAGTATCCATACTGCCTGCTTTCTTATATTCATGCATATAAGAGGCTAGCCACAAATCTAGGAAAAAAAAAAATTCTTAATCCATCTGAACTGAATTATAACCACGTTTCCAAAAAGGCTGCTTTTACTTTGCTGTTATGATAAAAAGAAATTATGAAAATACAGAAGTACTTGAAGAGCTAACAGAACATTATTTTCTGCTGATCATCACAAAAATACTTAGTTTTCTTAATATATACTGGAAATAGGAAGTCTGATGTTAATGATGTTTTGCAGGCTTAGCCTGCTATTTCCAAGTCAGAAAACTAGACAAAGTATTAGATTGGGTTTTTTTTAACCTTCCCCACTTACAATAAGAGCAAGGATTGATTCTGAGTTCACACTTAATAAAGGCATTACTAACAATGGTCTGATTTTATGCACTGATATTAAAATGTTCGTCTTTATTAACAATTAACTTGCTGCTTGGAATGGTTTGGGCATCAGCCATAGTCTTGCAGATCACAGAAAACGGTTTGCAGAATCAAAATGTGTTTCGCACAAGCCCTGAGTCTTCCATGTTGCATTTATGTGTGTGACTCCACCCTTTCACTGTAGGTGACATACGCAATGACTTATACCTGACACTAGAAAAGGGAGACTTTGAAAGAGGGGGGAAAAGTGTGCAGAAGAACATTGAAGTGACCATGTATGTGCTCTACGCAGATGGAGAAATTTTGAAGGTAAGTGCTTATTTCCTCTTTGTGCTTCAGGTGCCATATGCTTGCTCCATGGACATGGTCTCTTGCTTTGTTGTCTCTGATGCAAGAGAAGTGCTAAAGTAAAACAAGATCTTATCCCGCCCCCCAGTTTTTAAATTGTATATTATGGTGAAGGAAGTGGCAGTTATAAATTTGAGAGAATTCTGAGCACTTCCCCTGTATGGGAACAGGGGACTTGGAGAAAATATTCATAAGCTGAAGAGCTTATGTAACTTTGAAATGTGATGTCAGTGGCTACTGTAAAAAGAAAATTTAGAGTAACTGGAGTCAGAAAGAATTGAAGAGTATATATACAAATATCTAAGATTAAATAATGTTACGTTCTACAGCATGATGAAATGTGATTACAAGAGCCACTTTTAAATCTGAGTTGTTGGAGTTACGGTACTGAATGTAGTTTTGGAAAATAAATTGTAGCCATGTTTCCAGGCTCTTGCCTTTCACCCTGGGATGGCTCCATTCCAGCTGTGGATGGTGATGTTTACTGTTTTTCTTTCTGCCACTCTTCTTGCTTTTAGTGTTATTGAAGAGAAGAAGGTAGATAAGTCAGCTTTGTGTGGGGTGGGAGGATGTGAGGGTAGAGAAGTAAAGGGAAAGTATTTTGACATAAACATCTATCAGAAATGGAGAAATGACTACATTAAAATGTACTAATCATAACTTCCCCCTACATTTTTTTACCTCCACTGCAATAAAATGGCCTTTGTAGCCATTAACATAGAAGATCCTAAACACCAAAATGCTTGTGTACCAAACTCATTACCACAGTCTGTTTTTTTTTTTTTTAATTGAAAGGAGAACTTTTCCTTAATTACTACAGTTGCTTGTGATTCTTTAAAAGTAAGGTTTATTTCTTGTAAGGAACTGGTTTGTGCTTATAGCTGTTGCAGGAAGATCACAATCTTTTTCTGTTTAATTGCATTAGACATACCTTTTAAATTGAGTGACATATTTTTAACCGTCACTTTAGTAATCACGGTACCGATGAAGGGACTTGCTTTGTTTGGGTTCCCTGGCGCCTGAATGATCACTTACATAACCCAAGCTTGCTTTCACAGTCAAGTGTAGCTATTTTCTTTCTTCTGTTTCATTTGTCTAATTATGACATTAATTTAATAACTTTCAGTAGGTGATACAGTAGAGAAGCTAATTAAAAACTCCAAGCTGAGAATAGTACCGCCAGAACCTGACAGTTCAGCCACTGACCCCAAAGCACTGCTGCTCTGGGTTGAAATATCCTTTACTGTTCCTGACCTGTGGCCTTTCCAAAGCAGAGGCTGCCAAAGGAGAAAGTGTCTGCTGAGTTTCACAGTACGGTGGGGAAATTGCCACAAAATTTTCATCTGATACTAGAATAAAATCTCTATAAACTTTTCCTGACCAACAGCACAATCCACATCTGAATTATGTCTTTGTGAAGACTTTAGCAGAACAGCGTTAATGAGAATATTCTGTCCGTCTCAAATGCTTAGTGCTGTTGAGTATATCTTGGTGCAGAAATAGTCCTACTGAAAGCAGTGAAATTATTCTCACAATACAGTGCTGTTCCAAAATGAAAATGAGTATTTCCTTTTCAAAATGGTCCTAATCAATTGTTAGTATCTTTCAATGTAGTCTGAAAAATAAAAATCCTTGACACATTTCTCACTGATTCTTCTTTCTGTTCCAGTAGCAGGAATATCTTATTAATTTTAAGGCGTACCTTAAACAATAAAATTATTACATGATACTTTATCTAGTTTAGCTTCCCTTACTTGCCTCTGCCATCTAACTCACCTACATACTTGGGTCTCATGGTAACTAGGTATACGGAGCTCATGTTAAAATCAGAATTTTTATTTTTAT
>KL281233.1:0-30100 GCA_000699545.1 Podiceps cristatus
GTATTGTTTTGGTATTTTATCTACTTCAGGAAAGAAAATGAGATATTTTGCACACTCTTGTTATTAAAAATAGAAAAAAGTACCTAGACAAAAAACCTACTACTGTAAGAGAAGTTCTCAGACAATCAGGAAATATTTGTCTACTAAAAGACAAAACATATGTATACTCTTCTCTATTTCTGCTTCTTTAGTCATTACCCAGGACATCTGTATAGAGTCAGGAGATCTTTTTCTATAAAACAGCCAAGCCTAACTATTAGTTACTGGATGCCCAAACATAATTAGCAGGCATTTCAGAGAACCTTTAGACTGTCTTACCTCTTTCTTTTAAAGGTCCCTGAATTTACTGCCCTGCAATCACCAACTTCCCACTCCACTGAGACGTCCCAGTATGCACTGGGTTGTTGATGTCAGTAACATCACTGATCGGCGATGGAGCCGGGAATCTGCCTATGAGGAAAAGGTAAGTTTGGTTTTATTCAACATGGAGCAGATCTCCAAAGTTTTCTTTCTAAATTCTTATTTTATATCCAAAGTGATTTAAAATAAGAATGCTGAAAACATTAAAAATCTTAATGTCTGCAGGTTAGATGAAATGCCTGCTAATTAGTAACTAAACCTAGAGGGGGCTTCCAGAGGCCATAAGCTATTTAAATATGGTCTAGAAAAATAAAAGCATAAAACCGAAGAAGTAATCTTTTAATAGTCCTTATTCCACATTTGAAGTGTTAAGACTGAAGCTTCAGTCTAGAGGTGCTGGTAGATGCATAGGCAACAGATTTGAAATGTATGGCTTTATAAGTCAATTTAGATAGAGAATGTATAGCCAAAGCAAAAACACATACATGAAAACATAAGTTATCTAACACATTTTTCTAGAAACTTTTCAGGAGGAAACTGTTTACTTAAGTGAAATTTCAGTGTGTCATAATATAGCAATTCTACTGACTCTAAAATTAGGCTGGATAATTAGAGTTTTTTTTTCCCCCTCCCAAAGCCACAGAGAGCGTACATAAAGACTGGGATTAGGATGCAGATGCTGTAAACTCCTATTTTCATGTTAAAATCAGAGTGCTTCAAAAAAACCCCGATCAAACCACAACAAAAAGTGGTGTCAGACAGATGCTTTAAGTTAAAACTAGAAATTAGGTGGCATAAATATACCAACACATTGGTCCTTTGTCTTTCTGAGAGAGAATGAGGAGACAGAGCAAGTGCAGAGGACAGAGAGAACAGCTGGGTCCTTTGAACGGAAGCATCAGCTATGCGGGGGTTCTGGGGCTGCTCTGGCCCCAGTGCTGCCCTTTTTGTCATACGGATTTGCCTAGTGGGTTCTCCAGAAACCCCCCAGCCCTCACAGTAAAGTCGTGTGCCACAACTTGTTAACCCGGTTGACACTTCCACCGATGAGATGTCCGTCTTCCCTGCTATGTTTATTTTGTAAGGTCATGTGAGATCCGCCAGCAGCATTATTCCAACAAAAGACTTCAATGCCTGAATCTTCCCAGTAGATTTTTACAGTACTAAAGCCAAAATTGTGCAAGTCTTGTCCCCCTCCCTTCACCAAATCAGAAATGACCCCGTTCTAAGTAAAAGAGCTGGTTCTGCTTTCCAAAAGAAACTAAGAACACACTTTGTACACTTTACTGGAATAAATCTTTAAATAGATAAATAGTTGATATAAATTCATATCTCAAGGAAACAAAGTTAGCAATGCATCTCTGCAAGAAAAGTAACAAAATTTCTTAATTCACAGAAGACATCCTTTTTTTCCCCAAAAGAGTTTAAACACAAATCAGATCACATTATTACACAGCACTGGAACATGGACAGTAAAGATCTTGCAACTACCTCTCCTTGATGCGTGGTTCCCAATGAGTAGATAGACCCCTGCTGATATGGATGCAGTATCATTGCATAATATATCCCAGGTGTTATATCTATGCAACAAGATGTTTTTTCAAGACTTTTACACTTACATTCTTGTATTGCTAGTTTTATTTACTATGACTGACTTCCCACTCTGGTCCACGTTGTGCTCTAATCCAAAGTAAGCAGCTACTCTGTGCAACAGCATTCTATGGTAAGATGTCATGGGGGGAAACTTTTTTCTTGGAACTCTGGAAAAAAGGAATAGTAGCTTTATTAAGTAAACAGGAACACTCTTGAATTCTTTTTGCCCGTAGGAGTACAGTACTTACTCATTATTACCAATGAAATCTAAAATTTCCTGTTCTAATTTCAGCAGCATCATTCTGTCCCTGAAAATAAAAACACAGCAACTCACATACGAGGCACTCCAATAACTGCAGCTGTATTCATCTTAAGAATACACAGCAAGATCTGTGATTAAGGGATGACAGCATACTGTGAATAGGATCACCAGGTGTCAAATGCACTATTTTTAGGATAAAGTATTCATTTTTCACTAAACTATATCGTATTGAACCTGCCTAGTGAAACATGCTGTTCTTCTCAGAAACCAGAATACAAAGATCCTCCAAGTAATCTCTGCCCAGCAGGCTCAACAGAAAGTACAGTCACTGAGAAGACAGTCTCAAGAAGAAGGAATAGCCATGACTAGCTTGTTTCTTGTTGCTTAGCACAGGTAGTAAGGTTTGCAGAGCTCTGAGCTGGCCCTTGGATCACTGAGACAGAGCACTGTTAACAGGAGGCAGGACTACAATGCACCAACCACCAAGTGGTTAAAAGCTGGCACACACTGTGATGCAATACTGAGAGAATACGAAAAAGCTAAAACTCAAGGTGACAGAAAAGCATTAGTCTTAGAAACACTTATGCCAGTTCCAGTAAATCATTAACATGCAATGAAATTAACTCTCGCACAGTTCACAATTTGTGCACATCAGATAATTAAGCTTCCCAGTTATTGCGCACATAAACTCCCACCCGACCTTCACCTACAATTTCTGATTTTCACTGGGATGCTTGACTACTTCAAAAAGGAACAACGCAGGAGTCTAACAGAGGCCTGTGCTTTATAATTTTACTCTATAGGCCAAAATGTTGTTGGCCCCTTATTATAGCTCATTTTACACTTTTTGCCAATAAAATGGAATCCCAAAAAATCATTGCATTAGAAATCGTAACTATATGAATGAACAACAAATAGCACTGGAATAGTTTTTGTGGCAGCAGCACCATTCCACCAAGTTAATTTCTTGCTTTGTACTTATAGCCACAGAGCTAGTATGAAACCCCACGGGGAAAAGAACAAACAAGACAGCAACATACTGCAAACTGCAATGCAGAACTACATCAACTCTGTTGCTAACCAACGATGGACTTCAATTAGGTCAGATTTAGTTTCTGATGTGCAGAGTGAAGACATATATTCCTTAACTATGGTTATATAGCACAGCTCAAAAAAAAAAACAACCCTTCGTCTATAAATTCAGTGCAAGGCAAAATAAAGTAAGAGAAGGCAGTTTGGTCTCTAACAAGCACATGCTAAGAGAGTACAAGTTTTAGGAACATATTATTTGAGTCCCTTCAGGGACTGCACGCAGACAGAGCTCATTATTTGCCTCTTAAATGTTAAGAGCGTTTCAACAATTTCAATGTCCTGAACCTCCTGTTCATGTAACACACAAACTAAAATGGACTGGTGTTTCAGATAAGCAACAAAATCTTATCCTAAATAACTGACATACAGTGTTAGACATTTAGGAAGGGGGAACAAAAAAAAAAAAGTAACAAAAGCGTGGCACCTCAGGAGACAAGAAGAAAGAAAACCAGAAAGTTGACATTACTGATGCTTACCTGGGATTGTTTTTCAATGTATTTACTAAAAATTCATGAAGATCTATACCAGTGGAATCTGTATACTCTTGGCTGGAATCTAAGGGTGAGGGGGAAGAGAGCAAAATTACACTTTGAAAACACACTATTTTTTTTCCCCAGGTATTGCTGAACCTAGTATTTATGGATCAATACTATAGAACTATTAGGCATGCTATTCCCCAAATTAAACACTTCCAGTTTCCAGTGAAAAGGCTCACAATTAAAAAAAGGAAACAGAAAACTCAACGTCACCCCCCCAATCCCCTAATTCAAGTATAATGCAGAAGCAAAAGCTTCAGTAACACTGCCAATCCACTAACAAATTGCTATATACTTTGTAGCCTCCTTTCTGGTTTCAGTGAAACAAAATATTCAAAGTTACATTTTGTTCTCTAAAATCTTGTCACTGAAAGAAATTATTTAATACCAAATGCTCCCTTACACGAGCACCTTCCAGAGTTCCAGGTCTTAGAATTCAAAGCCAGAGGTGTTTTAACAATATTTTTGGAACTAGATTTCTTTCAAGAACCACGTATGTGTTAACCTAGTCTCAAGTTAGGCACAGCTCAAACTTGGTGCCAGCTGTTCCAGGTCTTTAGGTGGTCAGTACAGAGAGCCGTCATTGCAAATGAGCTGCCATTAGCAATGTGGGAAGTACTGCACAACAGAGGGTAGGGTTCGGTGGAGGCAGACACTGTGCAGGCTTTTTCATGAGAAGCAGCAGTGCCGGCAGAGCAGCCTCGTGGCATAGCGGGAAACTGGGTGACCAAAGTGTCCAGTCTTCAAAAATGTGACCTAAATTATTCTTGAAGAGAATCCAAGTCCAGCTGAGGACTGGGAATCTCTAGTTCCCTAAAGAGGGATGACAGTGGATTCCTTTATCTGCAGAGCTTGTTATGCTATCAGTCCTACCCGCATACTATCAAGAGAGCATAAATGAAACCAAGGAAGTTTGAGCATTTTTGGCTTGGGATGATTCTGACGAGGGAAGGGAAGAAAAAAAAAAAAAAAAAGAAAAAAAAGAAAAGAAAGAAAAGAAATACAGTATGCCTGGTAATACAATTTTAAGATTGAATAATTATTTACTTTAATTTTCTTAATTTGCAAGTGAACAATAATTTAGTTACAATTACTACAAGACTGATGCTTAGTCCCATCATTTTCTATTTTGGCACATGCTAAATTGGGAAGTAATTAACTTCAGAGGAGATACTGGGTGAATTTAAAACAGCTACCTCTGCCTTAAGCATTTTGTCACTTTTGTTCTCAACTTCTTATCATCACCTAACTTGTTGGGTATTTTTTTTTCGGGGTGGGGGGGGTGGGGGGCGATATGGAAGATGGGTTGGGTTTTTTGCTTGAGCATTTTGTTTGGGGTTTTTGTGGGGTTTTTTGGTTTGCCTTTTTTTCCCTCTCTTTAAATTTAGAAGGTGAGCATGCATTTTAAAGGTTGAGCAAGTTAGCTCTGAAAGAACACCCTAGTTTTTTAAGGCATCACATTTCAAAGACTGAGGTTTCTAAATGCAGTTTTTTCATTCCAGTGCTTTTAATTTTGGAAATACCTGGCTGCCAGCTGGGACAAGATGCACTGAAATGCCACACAAAGGAAGCCTTATGGAATTAAGGGACATAAGATGGAAAAGTGCTACCTGTCTCAGAAAGAATTTTAGCTTTAGAGATATTTCCTACACCCTGGTCAATCTAAGATGTTTAGATAAACATTCTGGATCCTCTATTTAAAGCAAGAGCTGTACTACGATTTGCCAACTTAAATGCTTAAAGTCCTCTACCTTTAGGAGGCATTAGGAAACATGACCAGAGACAGGCTTACATCATTAATTTTGCAGTTCCAGTCCACGTTAAAAACCAAAGATTTTCAGCAGATAAAATAGATCTTCAATCCAGAATACAGGATTATTACAGTTAAAACATAATACTTATTTTTACTTATATATTTCCATCCTTGCTCCAGAACTTCATTAAAAAAATTCTAGATACTATCAAAAGTAAAATAAATAAACAAGAACACTGATTTCTGTTGAATAAAGATCAGAAAACGTACAAAGGTGTTGTCATTCTCACTTAAGTTCCACAAAACCTGTAACAACAAAAATCTAGGAATAAAATAGTAACTTCTACTGACTAGTGGAGTCAGTTTTCCAAAGAAAACTTGGACATGACTGAGGCCACACAACTGCTCTTGTGCAGCTCTGCACAGCCAGACGGGAGAAAGGAAGAGCATCTGCTGGAGTACGTCTCTGAAGACGCCTCAGAAGCCCTGTATCCCCTGGGACCAACTCCTCCAGCTGAAGGGGGCTGGTCTATTTGCTAAAAACGAGTAATGTTTATGCAATGATGCCCCGGAAATAAAGAATATTTGGAGAAAATACAGTTTATCTACACAGTACATTTAAAAGCATAATGACAGATGCCAAACCTCTTGATAACATTTTTCTGGACAGTTTATCACTGGATTTTTCCTTTTCCGTTTCATCTTTTGCAGGTTTTTCTTCTTTTTCAAAAGACTGTGACAACTGGATCTGAATTTTCTCCTGTCAAAAGTAAAAATCAGTCAGTACAGAAATTATTTCAAACAATACCTGCAGGAGAACTGTTTTGTACTATATTACCTGCAAAACAAAGAAGTAACAAGGAAAATAATTGCCTTCATATTCTTTCTGATCCCACATGTACTTTATGTAACCACAAAATGAAATTATTTGTCAGCAAAGTAAAAACTAGAGATGACATAGAAATTACCATGCACATTTTAGAATTTACACACACTTCCAGGCCCTGAATGTCATTTCAAAATGAATCCAAAGTATCTTATTTGATTTACATATGAAAATATTTGAGTTTTTCAGGTGTATAAATTTTATACAGCTTCTAAATTTCAAGTAATGCATCATTCACGATGATTCCCTCCCATTCTTCGCAGTTCTTGACTATAAAAGCTTGTTTCAACTTTCAATTTGGTTTATACCAAGACAAAAAGAAACAAGCAACAACAACAAACCACCAAACACTTCAATCTAATACTGACCAGCATTCCCAGATCCAAAAAAAAGAGAAGTATTTACAGTACAATATATCAAAGCAAAATTTGAAAACCTTACTGTCATCAAGGCTTAGATTCTTAACTTCCTGGATATTTTGAACAGAGTAGCTTTGTGTGTAATCACTTTTTATACAAGTAGATGAACTATCATAAAACCTGCTTACCAAATACAGGGAAAACCAAAAAAAAAAAAAAGAGCGCTTCCTTCTGAAATTACAGTGACATAATGCCCCCCTAAGTAGTGGAAGGCTATGATTTGTTTTTCATGCCTCTTTAACAAGATTGTCAGTGTAGGACTAACATTTCAGAGCAGAACCAGAGGAAGTAGAGGGAAATGGAGACACCCTGTGCCTGAGTGACTCCAAGAGGAGGAGCAGCAAAGTTCTGTAAGTGTGAGACTCCTCCGTTACCTCTTCTCTTGAACTCCCTCGAATGTCAGTTTTGCTCCCCAAGATACCAACTGAGTTGATGCTGTCACCCCCCCGACCTGAGAACATCTGATCCTTCGCAACCCAGAGAACCTGCCACTAATCCATTCTTGCTATCACTCTCCTGTCCTGCACCTAATCCTTTCCCATGCCATGACGGTTTGACTCTTCCATCAAACCCATTCTTACCCATATCCAGGCACCCGCTCTAAGCTTCTCCTCACATGTCATTCCACAGACTTGAGCTCACTTGTGTAAGCTGGCCAGAGTTAAATATAGTCAGGATTCACCAAGGCTAAGGAGTTTCATGTGCAAGCACATCCTTGCACAAGCTGCAGTGATGCTCCTCCCTGCCCTAGCACACCAAACTGCTCAATCCCCCTTGGTCCCTTCAGAGCTGGGCAACAGGAACCCTGCACTAACGAGGTTATGGTTAAAAACTAGTTTCAATATGCAGTTTTGGAGTAACTACTCTTTCAAACGAGAAAAAAAGTTAGCTGATAGCTTTATCTGCTCTCCCTTTCATCGCATAAACCTGTAGTGACAAATAAATTACTTATCTGAATTATATTCAAAGTGCATTACACCTACCCTTCACCTAGCAGCTGCATAACAGTTATTTGAAAAAGAAAGAAACAAACATGGATGGTTTATGTCTTAAGACACTATTTCTGACCTGGATCCACCAATATGTTATTCTCTATTTTACAGTAATTACAAAACTATCAGTAAATTAATGAAATCTTCAGTCTGATTTTTCTTCACTAGAAAATCTATTGACTACATACTCTAAACTCCTCCCAAGTAAAAGCATACAGCCATAGTTTAGTCAAAGGATTTCAGCAAGTAATCATTTGCATACTTCTTTCCCCAACGAGAGCTAAAAAAGGAAGAGCCATCTGAACAGCCAGTTCTTCTACTACCACCAATTCTAATTCAAAGTGTGATGCACAGAATTGTGTACCAAAGGGCACTTTCTTGTGATTTTGTGCTATAAAAACCTATAGCATCTATTTAAATATGACCTACTTGACTGGAAAGCTGCTGAAAAATCTTTTAACTTCTTTTTCCTAAAATTCTTTTAATCCCACCCTGCTTGTAGCATGTCTCTGCTGGCATACTGATTTAACAGACTCTTCGCTGTCACACCTATCCAAAGTCCTCATTGTAGCAGAAGAAATTGTCACAAAATCCCGATTAAACAAGAAAAAGCCAAACAAAAAGCAAAACCCTCAAAACCTGATAAACTTCTCCAGCTTGAGAAAAAGACAAGAGCCCACTTGAGGAAAAGGAAAGTGCCAGGAAACGTTGCAGAATATTACTCAAAGGCCCTACATCCTGGGGCCTTTACCTGGCTTTTTACTAGCCATCTCCAAAACCAGCAAGAACCTGAGTTTAACAAGTCGGTATAAACTAAGATTACAGACCCCGGTCTTCTGCCCCAACCCCCCTCTTTTGGGTTGTTCTATTTTGCTAAAGAAGAAAAAGTTTAATCTTTTGAAAGTTTATTTACTTGTTACCCATAATAACTGTCATTCATATGACAACAGCCCTTCCCTAGAAGGAGCTGAAATGGATCACCCTTTGCTAGTGTTTGAACTTGGTATTAGAGCACGCAGAATCAGAACAACCCCAGTACTTAATATTTAGGCAAAGGACAGCAAACGAATAAAGAGTTAGTATATTTACAGAGATAAAAGATCAGATAGATCAGTTACATTCTTCCTCCTGCAATAAACTGATAAACTTGTGCTTTCCTAGCACCTTTTAGTGCTGCCAGTGCTTTTCAGCAATTAAGGCTTAAAAAATTGCGAGCTCTTTCTTAGGACTCTCAGTAAGGTACGCTATCTTTTTTCATGTTGCAGTTGCTAAATTAAAACTAAACAAGTATATCAGAAAATAAACCGATCTGCTTGAGACAATTTGTCTGGTCTGTCAACTTCTTTCATTATAGCCTTCTGAGGAGAAGCAGCCAGCGGTGGCAGCAGCAGCTTCCTTAGCGACTTCTACATCTACACGAGCCCAGCAATTTTACCTTGCCAAAGGCTGCTGTACACACAAGGTGTGACTGATAGCCACGGGCAAGACTACAGAGTTATCCCAAAACTCACCCCAGTTCCTAGTTAAGCAAGTATATTTTTCATCCTATCAAGACGAACACTTTCTAACCATTCAAAACTGGGATTCTTCAAGTATTATCAGCAACTTCACCATGAATTTTATTCTTCTTAACTCTTAAAATCCCTTTTAAGTATGAACACAAAACTGGAAGCCATTTTTCAGTTGCAATCGCTGATACAACAGAGCAGTGACTTTTCCAGCAAGGGGAAACAATCACAGAAGTTACTCCTGCGCTGCCAGAGAAGGCTGTGCAAGACAGTCTCGCACTTCGCCTCGTAACTGGACCTCCCACACGTCCCAAGCGCAATTAATGTGGACACATAATGCTTCAAAGTGTGGGGCCTGAGGCAGCCAGCAGCTGACTGGTGCTTATAGAAGAACTCTGCCATGCCACTCCCAAAGATTCTTTGGGAAAGAAAACTAAATGGGTGAAGAAATCGCCTATATGATTTGTTACAGAGGGTCATGGAAGCCCTGTGCCCCAGGGGATGGGCACTTCAGCATTAGAACTTGGGACAAATTCCTTCTTCTAACTTCTCTTCAACATGCATATCTCTGCTCTACAGAGAAGAACTAAATTTGTTCTCTCAATCATTTGCATAGTTATTGGGATTCATAAGACATTTTTTCTAGATTACT
Organism: Podiceps cristatus; assembly: GCA_000699545.1. NCBI lineage: Eukaryota > Metazoa > Chordata > Aves > Podicipediformes > Podicipedidae > Podiceps > Podiceps cristatus. The sequence continues at coordinate 10,054 of KL281233.1, forward strand.
GTTTCTAAAGAAAACTCATAGCTAGGTCTAATTTTGTTTCTTAGTATCCACTCTGGCATTCCTTTTGTACAAACTTAGATCACCATACAATTCAATTTTTCCTGTAGAACTGGCCTTTACATCTCTCCTTGAAAGGAGTTACTGCAGTAGTAGAACCACCTTGCAGTACACAGCTAAGGATAGATTCCCAGAGGACACAGTAACAAATGCCATCTGCAGAGAATGCTTCATATAAATGTCTGATTTTAAACCATTAAATACATGGTGTATAGTGTTGAAGGTTTTTTAAATCCTAACGTCTCTTATATTTGAAATATGCTGTGGATCAACAGCCCATCTAATTAGGATTATCTTTTCCTGTAATTAGCTACAGTGACTAAAAAAACCCAAAACCCTACTGCTTCAGACTAAACAAGTAAGCTTGAACTAGATCCCACAGTCAAATTTGTTAATCTTACTCAAAACATTACAACAGAGTTGTAAAAATCATTGTAAGTGGCATTAACTTTTGTCTTTTAATCTCTCACTCTGCAGCCTATACCAATCTAAGACTTAGATTTTCATGAAATTAGCATGCCTAGTTTCAAAATGTCTCTATTCAACTCACCAAATATTAGTATATTAGTGAAGGACTATGAAAAATACTATTTTCTCTGTTTTCCCAACTAAAAAAAAAAAAAACCCACAACCTAGACACTTTGTGGTTCAATCTTACAAAATTTTAAATAGCTTGACAAATACCTACATGAGTTCTCAGCCTCCCTTCCTCCCCAAAACTAAATTACTACTCCCCCAGCAAACACCCCACACAGCCTGCTATTCTACTGGTTCCTTCTGCTTGTTAAGGAAAGGGAGACTTTTCAGAAAAAGATAGTTCAGAAGCTTTTCAAATAAAAGTCAACAAGCGTTTTGAGTAAGTCGCTAAGGATCATTTCAGTGTTGTTCAGAGTGAAAAAGGGCAGCAAGAAAAGCATTCTGATGCCCCTCATTCGTACAAAGAACTAAAACCAGAATAGTATTTTGCTCTACAAATACAGACTGGTATGAAGGAAAGCTAGATTTTGTTTTGAATTCTCTTAAAGTATTTTTACATGTTTTGTCCAGCATTTAGGAACTTCAAGTGTGTTATATCATCTTAATAGATCAGTCTTCAGACATACATAGACTAGTCTTCAGGCATGTGTTAATAGAACTGTGAGCAATTATGACTAATATGCAAGAATTTAGTTAAAACATCAGAATTTAAAACTGTTTAAATTCTCTAAATATAAAAAACTGATAAATTATGCTGCATATTAATCACAATTTTTCTGTCTTACTGATGGCAGACAGCACTTAAGCAGTTTGAGACTGCCTGGAGTGCACTGTAACACTAGAAAGTTAAAAGCACTAAGCAACCTCCTCTTCCTGTTCCCCAGATATCAACCATTATAGTTCAGAAAAACAAAGCAGCAAGTTCTTCATCTGATATTACCACCTCTATTAATGCTGTATTTAAAAAAAAAAAAAAATCATACAGTGTCTGCATATTTAAAGAGTACCCAAAAGATTTTATTTTGAACAATAAGTTACTTTAAATTGTTTCAGAAACTTCAGTAACATGATTTTTACCTGGAGGTCCTGTGATATGTCAGCTGTGGGAGGTGGTGGATATTCTTCACATACAGCAAGGCTCCGAACTAACTTTAACTTTGTGTTTGACTAAAGGAAAGTATGTAAAATTAAAAACTATGGCTTATAAAAAATTATATAAATATACCATAAGCCGTTATTTTTCCATTCATTTTATGTAAATCAAAATGGCTGAAAACTGCATTTTTAATGTTTTCAATAGAATAAATAATTTCCTTTAGGAAGAAAATACCCAAGCAATTGCAGCTTTTGAAGACACTGTCAGCACAATAGAGCACATCTAATGAAAAGTAAATAAAATCTTTGGGAAAGTGTTTCTCTCCATAACAATAAAAAGCCACCAAAAATATAAAGGCAAACCACAAAAGCAGACAACTAGGCAAGACAAAAATTCAACAGAATAAAACAAAGCTTCAATGCCAAAAATAAAACTAAAGGCACTTTTCACAAAGTAACAAAGCTTCATCAAGCATGAAGGGCTTCCTTAGCATGCCAGCACACAAGTCTACTGTACCTTCGACCTTTTTGCTGTCTGTCCAAAAGACTGCACTGGCCGCTGAATGATAGGCACAACAGAAAAGGTTTATATTAAACTTAATAGTACAATTTTATTAATGCAAAAGTCTTTATAAGAGAAAGCTATAACAGTTATTACTGACATGATGGTCAAATCTGTGAAAGGAACAGCAGGCGCTTTCGGCTGGAGGGCTGTACGCTCTCCCATTTTCATTATGCTTGTCCTCGATTTCTCTTCTTCATTTATCAACAATAGATATTACAGGAATTTAATGGGAAGCAAGCGCAACTCTTCAATAGGATTCAAGCAGTTTCCTCCCTCAGCCAGCTCCTACATTTTAAATTCTGGTGTCCTAATTTCCTTGGCTGTAGAACTAAAACTGATGAATACACAAGCCTTTAACAGAACTAGTTTTACTGAGCACAGGCCTAGTATTTGTAAGAAAAAAGTAACATTGGTATTTCAAATCTTGTTTAATGGACAATATTTTATTCTTTATGAAAGTTTCCTTCCTTTCAGAAGGAAACTAAATAAAAACTCTGTTTGAACGCTACACGAAGACAGTCCTCCCTGACCTAGGCTCACAGTGGGTGTCTATCAAATACGTTAATAGCAGGACATATATGTTGCTAAAAAGAACACCTAACAAAGTAAAGGGTTCTACCACGTAAAGGCATAAGAACTGCTATTTCTCTCATTTTCATCAAGTCCCAGTTGTCTTTTTTGGATGCTGCGCCAGCTTAGCTGAAGAGCAGCAGAAGGGGAGCTCATTTAAGCTCATTTCACTATATAACAGGATTTTAAATAGCAGCACTGAAAACCACCTGAACTTATCAGCAGTTTTTTAAAGGAAGCTTGCTGAGATTTCAAGCAGCAAAGACAGTTCAAACGTTCTCATACCTGGAACAATACAGGAACTTTGAGTTTTGCTGGTACCTGCAAAGTATTTTTTCCTTTCAATCAGCTATGCTGAAAGCATACATTGCACATTGAAAGCTGGCACTCGGCATATCCCTGGCAAAGCTTCTGTTGGTGTACCAAGTTACTAAACATCCAAGAACTGGATGATTTCCCAGCCTCGTATCAATTACTCCACTTACACCTTAGGTGGGTTCAAATCAAGGAGTGTAAACTTCAAATCAGATCAGCACTGACAGTGGAGTCCTCAGTCCGCTGTCAAAAGAACAGGCTAGAGAACCTAACCTTGGGCAATTATCTACCCTTTGCAAAATTCTGGAAGCTTTGAAGCCAATATATAACTTAAAAAGAGCATAGGGAAGCAAACACCCTGGACCCACCGGGGGGTGGAGGGTGGCAGGGGGATCAACGTGGTTATATAGGGTATAAGACATTTTAAACAAGCCAAACAGAATTTCTAATACTGTTAATCAAAACTTTACACGTAAGTCACTGTTCACTAATTAGGCAAGACATTCATATATCAATTACTTTTTAGAGTGATTAAAAAAACCCCAGAACTACAAATAAAAAACCAAACAGAAGAGATTGTTGCTGGGAAGCAGGAACCATATAATAATTAAATTCAATTAAAATCTGTACAAAGCACGTATCTCCTCCTCACCTTACCTCAGTAAAGTCTCAGGAAACCATTGCAGCCAAAACTTAATTATGTCTGTTCATGCCAGATAAAGTGAAGCAAATGCCTCAAAATTTGAGATATTGAAATTGAAATGATCTAGTATCAAACCTGAATTCTTTGTAAGAATGTTTAAAGTTAATGTGGGTTTCATATTTCAATCACAATAGAACTAGTGTGATACTACATTTCTTTAAGTGTTTTATGTGTGTTGTAGCTCATCTTCCATTTTGCTTGCAGAATCGCAGTTCTGTTTCCAAGCTGGAAAGCCAACCCAACTGACACTGTCAATTATGCTGCATTCAAAGTTATGGGTTTTTTTTGGTGCATTGTTTTTTGGTGTTGTGTGCATCGTCTGTGTCGTGTCCGTTCCCGCCCCCCCGCCTCAAGGTAGGTGTTGCAACCTATGCGGAATAAGTTAAAGCAATGTAAGGTATTCAGGGTAGTAAACTAAGGTATTTGAATACCATGCTGGCTCAATTTCATGAGCACCTGACAATTTTTAGGGACCAAACGAACACCAATACCACTGAGGAGGGCTGGGGGGCCACTGCAGGGGGGAGATTCTCCCTTGACTGAAATGACCTCGAAGTTACATGCAAGATTAAGTATCACCCCACCCACCACATTAAGACTTGTTATCTAGAAACAACTGCCACGTAAAACAATCCTTTGATAGGCTTGGATTCCTTGCTTTCCTGCACAGCTTTAAGATTGTCAAAACCTGAAGTACAAGCCCCCACATCCAGCTGTAACTGATGAGTAAGCACCACACACCTCACAGGTAAGAGGCACTGGAATAAACCTGGTATGGCTGGACTGCAGGAGCAGCTAGTGTGAGAAAAGGGAATTTCAGGACAACAGGTAGTCAAGGCATGTTGTAGCTGTTAATGCACTTTTTCTCTCTTTTCAGCTCTGTGAAATTTAGTTATGTCCTAATTTCTCCGCATTTACTAAGTTTCGCTCCTGTATAGCAGCTTTATATTCCCCATTTGTGAAAAACAATTTATAGCTATAGTATGTAATCCTTAGTGAGGGCAAGTTAAGCAATTTCTTTATATCTGCATCTCTCAAAGACTTTTACTGACATGAGAAAACACCGTGTTAATGAAAGCATGATTAAATGGGGCATAAATATATTTTTAAAGTCATTATGGGCATGATTTCCAAGCAGTGTTTAAAGGCAAGTATTCCAAACAATTTCATAATGAAAATAATGATTAGGGTTTCTCTCTTTAAAAACGAAAAATAATAACTTTTAAGATCAACTACTAAGCTTCATTTTCAGCTCCAAAATAAAAAGGGAATTAAGACAGAGTTTTCTAAACACAAATAACCATATATATCCAGGCTTTCAGCGGGCGTAATTGACTGTTTTATTTTTCCCTAATTACCTCCACAGATTGTGTACATTAAATACAAGGTAAAAAAATCTGGAGCTGTTGCATGCTTTCCTCTATCATCTAAACAAGCTGGATAAAACCAGGTCAAGCACAAGATGGCAAACTGAGAAGCGTGGGAAGCTTTGTGAAAAGGTACTATATTTCTGAAGTACTGTTTGGACAATTCAGAGGACAGGCATGACATGACAGACCTGCACAAAGACTGTTCTAAGAACATTCAGTTTTCCACCTTTCTACTAAATTAGGTCCCAATTTTAAATCCAGTCAAGGGCTACACTCCCAACCACCACAGCTAGCTTTGCCATACTGAAGGAAAGAACAGCAAAGCCTAGGGTTACTTGCTGTCCTGCATTATTGAGTAGTGACAGCAATTTTCCATGACACAATAAAGGATGACTGATAGAAAAAAAGTTCCACCACTGGACTCAGAAGCATTTTCAACAGTTCAAAAGTAACAAATGATCAGGCAGATTCTGTTTAATCTATTAAAAAAGTATTAAGTCACATATTTTGGAGACAAAGAAAAGTAAATCCTGACAAGACCGAAACAGCTGGGGAGGAGGCAAAGAAAGTCTTCAGAGAACTGCTGTGGAACAGAGAGAGAAAACAAAGGTTTGTGCTAGTATGGAGCAAAGAAACTTGTAGAAAGGTTTAAAGATGTCTAGTTGCTAAGTACAAAAAATTAATCTAATCCCTCCAAAGGACAGGGATATCTGCTTAATTAGCGTAAATCCTGAATAGAATTATACTCACTCACTGCAACGTTTGCCTTGCCCATATCATATGGTGGATGCATACAACTCCTGCATTCATGCACCAGCCTCCATCCTCCATGAGGCTTTTTTTGTTGGTGGTATCTTGGTTTTACTCTCCAGAGCTTGCAAGTGCTTTTCCTGATACGCAGTGATATGCAGCGTTCTCTCTCTGTCTTTTACTGCCTTGGCAATCATCATCCCATCAAGGATCTTATATCTACTTATTAATGGTTAGTTTTCAGTGCTGAGATGACAGTATTTAAGACTAACATTCTTCTTCTCCCCCAACCCCCATAATGTATGAATTATGGAATAAGAACAAAACCTCATTTCCTCAATTATACATGAGCTAACATGAATTTTTATGGAGATTTTTTGTTGTTGTTAAAAAAATAATAAAATCAAAAAACCCCAAACAACCTCCTTATAGTGAATAAAAGGCACTATCCTGTAAGACAAATCCAGGCTATTTAATTTTTTTGTCAATATTTCCCAACACGTTAACTTTGTAAGAGCAGTCCTTACAGTAGATGAAGCATTGTCACTGGGTGGTGGGACAGGCAAAGGCAACAAACTTCAGACCCTGTATTCTAGCTACTTCAAAATTAGTATGTTGTCACCTGACCTGGATTAGATTAACAGGTGGGAGACAACAGTGACTAGTGAACCTTTTTGTTCACAGAAACTACCGTAGTGCTGACATGCACATGACTTCTGGAAAAGTACTTTTCATACCAGTGCCTCTTATTTCCAGTCCCATTTAAGTGTTACTTGATGGTCACTTCCAAATATGAATTCAGAGCCAAAGTCACATTTAGAAAAAGAATCACCAGCTTCTGGAACTGTTAATTCAAACCATGTCAGGTTCAGACAGAGGAAAGATCATATAGGCTGTTTTCTGGCTGTAAAGAAGTTAAATAGCAACTTAGAAATCAAATGGTAACTGGACTTAGGAATATTGTCATAGTTCGCCAACAGGTATGAAACCTATTAAGCGATTAGCTATTAGCTAGGACAGCCAAACCTAAACCCCATACAACTCCCACCCCCACCCCATCCTCTGATTTACTCAATTAGTAAGCAAAAGAACACAACAAACTCCAATATGCATCTGATAATATCCTAACATTTCTCAGCAAATCCTTTGCTCTTTTTCCCACCACTACAGTAACATTTAACCTGAACTTAATGAAAAGTAGTACATCCAGTGAAATTTCACTAGTCAAAATCTTTAATCATCCATTAGTTAAAACTTGCTGACTACTCTATTTCCAGAAGTTTTGTTTACTATGAACAGGCCAAAATTTTTGTTTTGTATTTTAGCATAAGACATGCTTTCAATGAAAAAGCCTCAAATATATGACAGATATCTTTGCATTAGTAGCTATCACAATACAAGTGACACTAATTTTTACTGACTTCAAATGTTGCAGAGGGCTTACATTAGCAAGGTTCCACTTTCTAACTGTCTTCCTACCACTCTGGAAATCAACATCCTCAACCTGCAAACTCCGTTTTTAACTACACTACTCATGTAACAGGGATGTTCTGGTTCTGCTGGAGACTCCTGGATGCCACAGGCACATCAACACTAAATGAAGACGACAGTAAAGCTGTCGCCATCAAACAGCCTTCATTACACAGTAGTTCAATTCATCATGCATATGCCAGATAATTATTTCAGCCACCAGCAATTACTCCTGTACAAGAATAAAACCAAGCAACCAACCCCCTCACCAAACCCCACAGCCATTGACAGCACCGACAGATTCATTTCTCTAGACCAGGTCTCACGATACAGGAACATTTGTTTGCAGGAAGGCAGATTTGCCACTTGAGTCTCGTAGAAGTTTCCACACTAAGATTTGTTGAATGAGGAAATGTGAGTGGGATTTTTCCAAGTTACTGAACTCTATGAAAATAAATAAACCTGAAATGACTCTTTAAGGCTTACTACTGGGATATTCCATTGATTAAAGAAAATACCAGCTCACCTATAACATCTACCAGCTTTTCAGTAGTAGTTATTTCTCATACGTTACAGCAGAAGTATTTCATTTTAAGGATTTATTTTTTCCATAAAATTATATATTTACACTGCTGCCAGCCTTAATAAAGCCAGGAAATATTAAAGTATAAAACTGTATTGTTATTACAGTGGTCTACAAGATTTATTTGGAAGCAATTTAACATAGCAGAGAGCTTACTTCACTCAGTGGAATATCAAATTGTTAGTCCTGAACAAAACTATTCCCAAAAGAACCTTTTACGCAATTCTTAATGACAAGAATCTAATAAGCTACTGCCCCGTTTTTGCAACCCACAAGAGAATACTGCCATACCCCATAACCCAATCAGGATTTTTAATCAGAAAATTGTTTATTATTAACCCACAAATGCAAAATTCCTGTAGAAAACTAGTTTTTGTCGAATGCAAGCTTCTGTGTTTTCTCTTAGAAATTTGCCCCTCTATGTTGTGCCAGAAAATTAGTTGTTTTCCTTAACTCCTCACCTCACCTAAGACACTCAGCCTTCAAAGACCAAGTGGGCAGCCTCAGCCAGGAGTTAGCTCGTTTGTCCCATGTGACAGACCTACCTTTCAGGACTCCTGAGCATAAACACTAACTGCATAACTGAACCTCACAGGTCTGCTGCCTTAAATTCCTCATCCATCCTTATTGGTGTGTTCTCTTTTAACACAAGATGTTTTCATACTATTTCTCCTTCCCTCTTCCTCACTTGAAATTTGATGCCACAATCCCTTTATAGGTACGTTTCCCATCTCGCAAAGGCCATTCATTTTTACATGTCAGCTCTTCAGTATATGTATGAGGACTGCCTAAGCTTTCCTACCTAATAAATCCTGTACCAAAATTGTCAAGTGGTGAAGAGCAGCAGAAAAGGGAAGGTATGGGGAGTACTGGCTAGCAGCCAAGACGGAATGACAGCTCACCAGCTCACTCCTCTATTGATGCAGGGAGAAAGGCTGGACCTTCTGCTGGTGGCTAGGGCAGGATCCAGACCTACTGGCCTCAGGAGCTCTGCTGACTTGATTCCTCTGATGCCTGGGGATTTGGATTACCAACCTCTGATTGATTACTTTAGCCTCATGCCGTACAGCTCTGCTGTAAAAGTTACAGCCACCTGTAAGCTGCACATAGCTCAAGAGCCCTGGATTGGTCACCCCTACTCAGGGCAGACACGCTGAGCTGTGCTGCAGTGCCTTGTTCATACAAGCAACGCTCGACATCTTAGTGTTTTGAATCAAACCACACTATTACTTTATAGTGTATTCTTAACGCAGCCCAATCTCTGAAACTCAGCCAGGATGAATCCAATGCAACAGGAAAAGAAAGCTTGAGTGCCAAGTTCTACCCTCGTTCTACTACAATGAAAAGACTCAACTTCACATGTGCACTCAAAAACACAAATACGGACAAATTGTCTGGTTCCCACGAAAGCTGCTCACCTACTCCAAACAATTAGTCAGGACTGACTCTCATATGTACATGAGTATAAACAGAGAAGCGGGGCCAAGGAGGAGCGAGGAAGCAATAACCATCCTACTTGCTTCCCTAACACTGGCCAAGCTTTCTGGACCTGTACCAAAGAAACATGTGAGAGGATCATGAGAAAGGGAGAACAACAAGAGACACACTTATTTAACATGATATACTAGTGAAAAAATAAAAGGAGCTTCTTACCGGCATACTGGTTTTGCTATCAGGACAATTTTCATCCTTTTCCGCTTGAATCTGCTCCTGACTTCCTGATTTTATAAGGTTTTCAACTGGGTCTGTATCTTTAAATTCAGCTTCTGAACCCTTCATTGCATCAGTTTCATCTTTTACAGTAAGAATATCAGACATCCTCATTAGAAAAAGGTTATTTTAAAATTCTACAAGAAATGTGGAACCTTTAGGACAAAGAAAAAGTGGATCGCTGAGTAATCTTAAATTTGATTTTAAAAAAATCACATACCTAAACAGTTACTCAAAATAAAGATGATTTTGCTGCAAAAAGGATCCCCCCTCCTCTTATTTTTCCCTGTCTTATATCAGAGGGAGAGATAATTTTCTTTTTAACCACTTCTATTAAGAGGCTTATTATAACAGACATCTATACAAATGAGAACTAAGAGCTACACTATGGGATAACACTTGCAGATTTTCCCTTCTATATTTTAAAACAAACACCTGAACATTCAGATTCTCCAAATGGTTCCAACTGAAACAAGGGAAGCTTTTCTCATTTGAAAGGAAAACAGAATTACATATAGATTTATTTTAAAAGGGTTGATAGTAAATAGATGAATCGTAACGCACCAAGTGTGCAAAGATTCATAAATTTCATTAAAACTTAAGTTTCCTAGTTACCAGGTAACAACTGGACAAGTTCTGAATGCAGGAACTCTCTTACCTACTAAATGTAGCAAAACTAGTCTTAATAAAATTAAGCACTCTCTCAAAAGCAATAAAGAAGAAAGAAAAACAAGACAGTTTTGGTAATTAGGATAATAACCACCATAACTGTAATTTATAATAATAACATGATAATAATTTTAAATACTATATAAAGATAACTCTAATGATTAAAGCTATAACAGAATTACCCCAATTTTCCCCAGGAAATAATAAATAGAACTTCTTGTCATTACTCAGCTACAGCACAAGATGAAAAACAAGAATTTTACATTTCTTTAAAGAAACAAAGATCCAAATGCTTAAAGTTCTTAATAGAAAACAAATAACAATCAAATAACATTATGGAAAAGCCTAAGTAAGTATCTTATATAGTACCTGATATATCCTACAGTTTGGGGATTGTGGTCTCCCACAAAAATAAAATAAAATAATCCAAAGTTCCTTTTCACAGTTGTCAACCAAGATGTCAGTTGTAATGAACCATCTGGAATCTGGCAGGAGGAGTCCCATGTCCTTATCCCCAGTGTAGAGTCCTGGACAGAACTATGTTGTCTTGAATCAGCAAGAACATCCCTTTTGAATGCCTAAAAATCAAAGGAAATAAGTGATACTTTTATTTGGGGCGGAAGGGGAGAGGGAACATGATGACACCCAAAAACTTAGTCATTTTGAGAAAAAAAGGCCACAAAAGAATTCAGCATTTGTCGCATCTATTCATTCCATTTGCTTTATCTAGCAGTAATAATATTTTTCATTTGACTTCCAAGATATTTCTGCATTACAGAGTTAACAAGTAGTCATAATAAACACTTTTGTTGGCATTCTTAGTGAAACTGTTTCTATAAACATGCAGGTATCTTCCAGAAAAGTCTGAAAAGACAGTCTGAAATAAGCAGCCCAGCAGGTGTGGAAGAGTAATAGGCCTTGAAAGCTCACAAACCTCTGTTAGGGTAACAGCATTCTTCTCTTTGTCATAGTTAATATCTACAAGCACCATATATAATCCTTATTTTAGGCAACCTGAGTTACAGAACAAAGTAACTGCCCTTGATTGAGGATCTACAAATTTCTAAGAAAGTGACAATGTTCCATCTTCCCTCTTTTTCAGATTTGGTTTTCTGAGAAGAAAGTAATACCAGCACCCACAAGGAAGCACGCATTTGAAGTGGTAGGCAACAACAGACATCTAATAGCAAATAAAATGTAACCTATGTAGATGGCAAAAATACCCTAAAGCAAACAACACAAATAACTATCTTTCAAACCTGTGAAAGATACACTGAAATAAAACAGCTGAAAAGGATTTCTGTATTGCATTCCCCGAACGCTTTTCTCCTGACTAGTCAGGGGCTTATTAAAACCAGTCAGTAGGAATGACAATAAACGTCAAGAATACCTTCTGTCACCTCAGCTGAGCTACTTAGATTCCACCTGAATAACACAATAATTAGAATTGTTTCAGGAAAACAAGCAAAAGTGAAAAACATCAGAATTTTTGAAGTGAAATTAAGAAACAAATGAGACATTTACACCATGGTTATAAACATGACTTTAATTGATGTAGGTGAAGAACCTGTGCTAAACTGTTTTCTTTCAAAACAGTGTTGCACTACATGCAGGAAGAAAGGATGGAAAAACAAGTCCTACAAGATCTTAACGTCTCCAACAAGTTGCATCTTTCTCTAGCTGAAAGAATCTGAAAGCATTTAAGGGTTCTGCAGTATGAGGTCACTAGAAAACAATTAATATAAAGATTACAAGGTCAGGCTGTAACAGTGCCCAGCCTTTTATCGGTTTTAATGTTTTGTCAAAACAAAGAGTTTTATATTAAATAACGTTAACAGAAAACTAGCTAAATATAACACTGACTTTACATGAGACAAGTCATATCCCATTTGAAGAAAAACCTACAGAATTGAAGATGGGAAGTAGGGATTACAATAAAAAAAAAAACACCAAATACTTTATATCCTCCAGATTCCACAGCAGTGCCACCAGCCTGTATGAAAATTGTTTTGCTTACACATAAAAAGACACTAAAATCTCTTGATCCCTTGCTAGAAAAACAACAACTGTAAAAGCAGCAGAAAGCAACGCTTCAGAAGATACATGCACATAAAGAATGAAGAATAATGTACTTCTCACCCCCAAATAAACCGTGCATAAGAGATCTGGGTAAGAAGATTTTTAAATTGTAATTTAAACTGTGTAACATCTAACACGTTTTCTTTAAGTGCTGAAATATCGTAACTTGTCATAAATAGTTACAATTCTGAGGAGAACACCTCATCATGTTGAACTACTCCCTCAGTATAACAGAAAACTGCAATGACATGCAACAGAAGCCCAGTGGCCCACAGACTTCCATGGTTCCTTGCAGGTGAAATTGAAGCCTGGCTACAATTACTTTTTTAGATCTGAAGAAACATACAGTTTGATAAGAGAGTTGAGATACTCTAGACATTTTGATTTGATAAATCTTACTGCAAAGTAGTATGGAAAAGAAAGATAAAAGATGGGCTGAGATTCAGGCTTAGAAAAGCCCCTATTCACTGAATCTAATGGAAGGGAAAGGATTACAGATGAAAGAACGAATTGGAAACAAAAAGGTGAGGAATGTAACAGAGGATATGTAGTAGTGTTTGGTTGTTGAGTTAGTTTTTCATGGCAATCCAGATGGTGATTTCAGATTTATGAAGACACTCAGATTAACAGCCTCTACTGTAAACAAGACATGAATAGAGATACTGTTGTGGGTGTTTGTTTTTGTTTTTTTTTGTTGACCGACATCATTTGTATTTAGAGAAATGTTTTATGAACAGATTTTTCACCTGCAGACAGATTTAAAGCCTGCAGATTTTGTGCTATGCAACCTACAGTAAAAATCCTTTCCTTTTTCAAGGAAAAGCTATGTAGTTTCAATTCACATGAACTAATATATATTATGTGTATATATACACACACTTTTTTTTTTTAGTTTCATAGAATATAGGTATTTTGAGTCAACTGGAACCACTACATGCACACCCTCAAGTAAATGACAAACCTCATGCTTCAGATTAACAGCAACACACATATAACAGAAAGATGAATCTTTGCTTACATTGTGGATTTTTGTTTTGGGTTTTTTTTGTTGGGTTTTATGGCATTTTTTGTGTTGTTTGTTTGGTATTTTAGGAACAATCACCATAGACTCATTGAAATTGGTAATGCAACCTTGTGTTTGTGACCCACAACAGTGAGTTACAGGTCCTTGGATAACGTTCTGTCCGTAAAGTTTACTCTAATTCAGACAACTTTCATAGCTGAGATACTTTGGTTCTAGTTTCTAAGTTTGCACAGATCAGATTAAAAAAAATTTAAGGAATTTTATGTGCTGCAGACTGATCGGGGAACACAGATCACAGCCCATTGTTATGAATCCCACCTCTTTCACCTCTCCATATATTTGGATGTTAATTTCTTGTATCCCATGCAGGACAGGAAAAAGGAGAAGAAAGCAGAGCTTAGGACTTGTTCTACTGCTTGGAGTAGGTTCTAGTAACCAAAGTGATTACGCTGATGTACACCAAATACCAACACTGGCCATAGACTGGAAGGCAACATAGGCTAAAATACGTTAGCAGATTTTAACAAGAGGGACATGATACCTCTGCCCTAAAATTATCCAAACAGTTGAAAGAACTGAATATTATGGGCAGAACATTACTTGGCATTGCACTTCAAAATTCAAACAGCTAGCAAAAGGTTTCATGAAAAAAAGCCTTGCAATTTCATTATCTTTAATATGTGACAACAATAGGCACCTACTTCAGTAGACAGGAAGTACAAGGACTTGGTATGTAAGAGTGGAGGATAACGTGTCATATTCGCCTTCTTTAACCTTTGGGATTGCTGACCCCATCTGAACACTTACTGTTGAAATGTATGTTTCTTCCCCTTCTTCATTATACTGGTAACACTATACCATCTTATTCATCCTAAATGCTATTAATTCTCTTCCTGAAAAGTGGTAACCACTTTGTCTAGGCAGCTACTCTGAGTGTGCCCCTTTTCAGAGGGAAAATTGGTATTGTCATTCATGAGATGGAAGTCCAGTATCACATAGGCATATGCTTTTCAGTCAGAAGATCATAAAAAAATGTCAGTGCTGTGCTCTTAATGCTGCATCTTTTTTTTTTTTTTTTTTTTTTTTTTTTTACACAACCTAGAGGACTAGTGATAAAAAAATATGACATCAAGCAGCCATTCCTGAGTTTTACGACAGAAGCCTCCCGAATCATGGTACATGAAAAACCACTGGGTCCTTTGTTTCAGATTCCAACTTGAAAATCAACATATGCAAACACGCTAAATTGACTGGTAATGAGCGAGGATATTTCTGGGAACAGGATCTACTCAACTTAATCCAATTTCTCTAACAGGCATCAAGACTTCCATCTCCTTCGTGTTGGCAATGTAGATAGGAAGCTTTGCTTTGCCCCTTGACAGAAGAAATCCATTATTTTAAAAAGGCAGTAAAAGACAGAAGGTGATTTTTTTTTTCTTTGTTAAAGTTATTGATACCATTGTTGTCAAAAGACCCCAGGAACAGCTGTCAAAACAACTAGTATCAATCAAATTCAAGACAGGAAGTTGAATTAGAAGGATCGGGGGTAAAAAAAAATAAAAATCTACATTCAGCACACAAAGTGGACACACTGTTAGTGGAAAAGTAAAATGAAAGTTTATTTCTTAAACAGGCTCTGTTCACCAGATACTTCAACAGAATTCTTGCACAGGTCTAAAGAGTATCCCTTGTTGTAGAAAATACCCACCCACTTAATTTTTACTATGATTATAAGTAGTTCCCCCTTAACATGACAGTCAAAACCAGTCAGTGATGAATTCCCAGGGAGGCTCGCTGCAAGTCATTCAGAAATCTCCAGACTGTACGCAGCACCTTGTCTTCACTCTCAACGGTTGCTCTAGTTAAATATAAAGCTGTATTTCTCTTCAGAAGTTGCTTTAACTTTATTATCTGAGCACTAAAGGCTGGAACTTAATTATCCATCTCTACTCTCCCTGAAACCAGACCAAGCTTATGTGAAATAGTACAGAGAAAGCCACTTATGTCTATGTTAAGAGTTTAAAGAAAAGAAAGCAAAACCAATCAATGTATTAAAATTTAAAGCAGGAAGCAGCAGTAGTGGAGTTGTTTGAGACACAGGCAGTAAGAAAGTCTGCTCCAGCTTCTATACACATGTGAAAACATTGTATAGTTTTGTTACATTCATTATATAGTTTCCATAGGCTGTGAGAAGAAATACCGACAGAAACTGATTCTCTCAGGTACCTCTAGATTTCCTGTAAGCATTTCTAAAATACTTCATACTTCTAAAGTCTTTCCTGTCTTTCTTAAAAGCAATCCTAGGGAAGATGAATGTAGGATGTAATACAGATTTCTGACCAGCAACTGGGAATCCTCCCTTCTCAACTTAAAGAACCATCTTCATGATCAAATTAAGTGAAGAGGCTGGGAATGTGCTCAAAACAGTGGGGGCAGAGGTGATAACAGACTGTATTAAGAAATAAAATGTATTTTGTTAGGTTAATTCTCCTATCTTGGAGGCACAGAGCTGACATTTCTCTGCTTAAAAGACAGACCCCTTTATGCATGTACATATGCCCAGAGGAATCACAGCAGTAGGTTACTTTAGTAGTAGGTTACTATTTATGCTGTATTCTATTAAACTGGGAAGAGCCAACGTTAGGTTTACTTGCTTATTCTCTTTGAAGCAGGATTATAAGGATTATCTTCCCTAGAGAGGAATTACCAGAAAGGGGAAAAATGCATAGAAGACGCTCTGTACTAAACCACTATTACCCTTACAACAAAAAGACTAGACTAGTATTGTCCTCATAGTAGTGGCACTGTCTCCTTAAGGGGAAACCTACAAATGTACCTGCTTTTTCCTTTGGGAGACCCATGTTATTTCAAAAACTGTTACAGAAGTAGTTACACAAGAAAAAGAAAACCACACCAAACAGTGACCTCTTACCATAACTTTCATAGCAGCTTTGTGCAGCAACTCCCTCCACAGCTTAAGTGGAAGAACTGATTGATTAGTACAGCAAAGTCTCTGGGAACAGAGTCTGGCCTTCCCCCAGCATATTGGTGATACAAGCCTTCCTTGAATGTGGAAGTGGCCCCCCCCCTTTTTTTTTTGAGAAAGGTCAGGACCTACCCTAGAAAAAAACATCTTTGAAGACTCTTATATAAGAAAGACTTGCCACAAGGAGAGCTTTTCCAGCCATCTTACACCTCATTTATTTTAGGCAACATTTAAACACGATATAAACATATTTATATGAGCATCATAACCTCAGGGGTCCTGTGATTAGAACAAACACCAACCCTCCCAACCAACCAACAACACTCACAAAAAGTTACATATGTTTCTTTGTTAGGATGAAAGGGGAAAATGTTTATGCCTTAAGCAGAAAGATACTGATCAAAATTATCTCATTCTTACATTGAGAAAAACTATGGGTAGAAGTGAATTACTGAATCCAGCTACTGCTTAGTTCTTGAGGACCACTATCTACACAGTGCTCAGAAACAATTAATTTTGGCAAGTTAGACCAGTGTCTCAGCTAAATCATGAGAGAACTCACTGCTGTCAAAAAGGGGAGGCCTCGCTTCTTCCTTCTCCCTGGAGCCTCCGCTCCATGCTCCTGAAGGGTGGTCCCACCTCCACCTTCCCATCAGCTCTGGCGTTTGCTGAACTTTTCCATGGTGTGGTTTAACAAGAAGTGACAGAATTGTACAGCTCGTTTGCTAGGGTAGCTTTTGCTGAGCTACGGTGGTGCACAGGAAAGTTTATGAGTACTAGCCTGCTGGCTAGCCTAAAGACAGCATCGAGAGGGACAGAGAAACAGCTGTGACTTCCTCTTTTTGCAGTGCTGACTTACATCAGCTCTGCCCCAGGACTCAATTAAGGACACTCTCCAATAGCACCAGCCTAATTAAAATAGAGCTATGTGAAGGTGCAGGTTAATACTTTTTGGGGGAATAAAATGAGTATCTGTTGACTGAGAGCCTATAGATGAATCCCGAGACAAAAGATGGACAAGCCGATAGGCACCTATATTTGGAATAGATTAGTCCCTTCTGGGAAACTTTCCTTAGGGGAGTGGCAGGAATGGGACTGGAGGAAACTGCCTCAGGTGTTAAAGAAGGGAAGGGAGAAGGAAAACCAAGAATGCCCCACAACCGTACAAATCCTGACTTGGAGAGAAAGAGAGGATTCCAGAGGGAGGAACAGTTCTCCTGCCCACAAACAGACCAAGCTATGCTCACAGATGCTCCGAGAGCTCTAAGCCAGGCTCAGCAACCAAAGCTTCGCTCTCCCTCTCTCAATTAGTGCTCTACTTACTTCTGTGGCCCAGGGATTCAAAGACTTAAAATCTACCATGCAGCTTTTATAAAAATGTAGCAGCTGATATTAAGATTATCATTCATTTAACAGAAAATTGAAAGCAGCTCTGTATAATAATGAGACATAGAAACTGGAATTATGCAGAGGCAGCTGTTCCCTTTTTCCAAAAAAGCCAACACACACACACACACAACTCTGTGCACATGCTTCCTGCACGTTCTCATGTCTAAAGTCTGAGACCCATTAAACAACTAACTAGGGAACAAAGCATCTCGGCCCCCCTACTGAACTACGATATTGTGCAGGTCTGATCTTATTAAAAACATAGCATTTAAATAAGAAATGTGTCCATTTGGAAGTATGAATCAAACAAAAATCCCTAATCTTGTTTATATTAATGTACCGGAAAATGCTGTACAAATTAACCCATGCTGCATTGACTTGAATACGCTTAAATCAAAGATCTATGCTTTTCCCAATTACACCATCTGCACAGGTTTTAAAGTTATACATTAATCAGTTAACAACCAAATGCTATTTACTGCATTAGCATCAGAAGATATTTTTTATTTGATTCAGTTTACCAAGCTATTTAGTAATCAGATTTTCAAAGAACCAATATGATAATAAATTGGAATATAAAGCATAACGTGCAGTTACTCTACCTTTTCCAAAAACTAATTAAAGACTGGATGTTTCCCACTGTCAATGCAAGTTATATCCTACTACCTACTGAGTGTAAACCGCATTAAAAATTATCTGGAGAGAAAGAGCACCAAGTTTACCAGAAGACATTTGCACTTTCTTGAGAGAACTTCCTCCAAAGGGAATGCAGAAGACAGAAGAAAAATCCCATAATTGCAACCCAATAAAAGGCTCTCATGGCTATGCTCTAGTTAATCTTGCTGCACTAGTTATACAAAGTAATCTGCTCTCATTTATCTATCCAGAGGTACTACAACAACAGCAGAAACTGGCAGAAGAGAACATGTTTACACCTCAGTCACTCCAGCTCAGCCTGGTGTCTAAGCTCACACAAACCTTCACTGACCACATACACCAAGATAGTGGACTTTGCACTTGTGTGACCAAGGCACCATCATATTACCTTCCCTCCCACAGCCCTGAGAAGCAGGAAAGACAGAGACATCGTCTAAAAGCACAGCAGCAAGATTCAGCAGAACATATCTGTCAAACACCTACTTCAAACCTATACACACTTTGGATAGGTAGAGATTACCAGCACTATATTATTTGCACAAAAATAATGCTGCATACCAGAAACAAAAAATGAAACTTGCCCTCAGTCTTGTAGTTCATTATATTTAAAGACCTCTGGCACACTCAGGCTATAAGCTAGGGCACTACCGCTGTTCGTAAGACAGTTGAGAGGCTTTTAAAGACAGTATCTTTCACAGTAATAGGCATGTGAGAAGCCAAGACATATAATTAGCAACTATCCCCCATGTTCTTTATATTTTAAATTCTGAGCAATAATCTAAGGCTCTTTAACCCTGCCTCACCTTCTCTTGTGAGGCCACTACTGAATGCAATAGAAACACTTAATTGGCAGTGACAAAGAATATCAAGATAACTCCTTCAGGAATATAGCTGCATGCACGAAAATAAGAAATTTAACAACCAGCAAGACTACAGCAATCTAGTCTACATTTTGATAGGAAACTACAATACTAAAGTACTTATGGAGAGCAGTAGGAGTTTATTATTGGCATTTGTTATCCATAAACTCAAAAATTCTGCCCTAATAAAGTTTCAATGTACACTGATAGGCAGAAAAACCAGCAGCACTGTATTGTACGTCTTCAGAGTAATCTGGAGCGCTGGCTCCTCAGGAGAGTCAGCCGTCCCATTCTGCACAGAGCACTGTCTTTCTCTTAGTCGTTCTGTTCTTGAACTACACTTTGGACTTTTAGGACTTGAACAATCACAGTAGATCAAAAGGAGTAAACAACTTTGGTTTCCTCATGGCAAATGAAACAGACCTCAGGATGTAGCCCCTGCTACTATGTAACATGAGAAAGGGGTTCTGCTAAGGTGCTTCCAGCTCACCATGAAACCCAGCAGGCTTTGGGGGGTTTTCTTTGTATGGTGCCAACATATGTGCTTTTAATCCAAAAAAAAAAAAAAAAAAAAAAAGGCACACAATTTAATCATTGTGGGAAAAGGAAAGGGTTGACATTCTAGGCTACTGCCTAGGAAACAAACCACGCTACAATCCTTGTTTTGACTAGGGGAACTGCCTAACATGAACAACAGAAGTCCTCCTGACAGCAGGAA
>KL281233.1:41900-54002 GCA_000699545.1 Podiceps cristatus
GGGGGGGGGGCGGGGAAGGAGGGAGGAGAGACAGGGAGGGACCCTAAGAACACCAGGAATCAACATGTGATTTTTACTTTCTTGCATATCTGTACAGTCAAGCATTTCTACTCAAAAGAGATAATACAGCGGCATTATAAGATCCTAAAGGGACTTTAATGTAAATCAGTACCATATTTAATATCTATGACTAGTTAAAAAAAACCCAATAGAATAATTTTCAGTTAATGCCACATAAAAGGAGATGATTATTTTTTAAACAACTAGGGCTGGGACCTGGAGTAGCCACTTGAGATGCATCCTGCAATAATACAGATTTGATAGTGGGTTTGCTAGATAAACAAAAGCTTTTTCATAGATGCAACACTAATTTTCAGAATGTTGCTAGGGCAACAGGAGACTGTAACAAGAATTTCTGAATAATGAGCAGGTGGCAATATACAAAGATCTTAGACTCCTGACTGAATTATTCATATGTAGTCCTGAATAGTGAGATTTATAAAAGCAATAGCCTTATTCCATCACCACAAATAGAAATACTATATACCCTGTCTAGAATATTTATTAGAGTTCTAAACATGCATCTCTTCATCGCTTTAACACGATATGTAAGGCAAGATCACTAGTCTGAACAAAAAAGGCCCATGGCTCTATCATAAAGAAACATAAGCAGTTATTTTGCATAAAATACTGTTACACAATCTAAAAGAATAGCTCTTCAAGCGAAATCTAAATTTAATTTTCTGTCTAAGATTCTCCTTGTACTGATTCAACAATAGTTCCAGAGCGACAGGAACACATCTTGGCAATTACGAAGTAAGGACCAGACTAACTGAGAAGAACTGGACACACTTAATCCATCATGCGCATCCATATGGAATGGAATTTTGCCACATACAAAATGCTATGGGGGGAAGCCTTATGTGCTGTCTAGAGATAGTCTATTATTGCACTCGAAAATCAATAGCACCAAGACTTGGCAAGATTTTCGTTAATTTAACGCTTGCAACTCTGGTAAGTCAATACCACTAAAACTTCAGAACTAACATAAATTCCTTCATTTGGCTTTCCAGCAACATCTCTGATTGGCTGGTCAGCAATGGTCGGAGTATCTGGACAAGGCCAGCTGTAACATTCGCCTTTTGCTGAATATGACAGAGGATAACTATTATAATGTATTCTAGGACTGAACTGTTCCTCCCCGTGAGTTCACTGAGAAGCTGTAATGAGATACAAAAAAACCTCCAAACCTATACCATCAAAAATTCTGCCACCTTTTAGGACATTTTGTCACAGTTCTATTTTAAACACCAAAAATATAATAAATTTTGTAGTTATTCTAAGCAAAGTTCCCAGTTTCTGGGGATTAACATTGTCTATGTATTGAGTTATAAATTCACATGCCACAAGATGACTCTGTATTAATGCCCGTAACTACAAACTACAAAGCTGTTTCACAAAGCTGACATTATCAAGTTGCAAAACCACAGCAAAAGGTGGATAGTTCAAATTAATTCATATTATTTTGATAAATACTCTTCAATTCGCCATGAATTATATCTGTTTACTAAGTGCAATTGTTTCAGTTTAGCTGATTTTCAATCAGTGCACATTCATTTCAGGACAAGCCCTGGAACAAGCTACACATTAAACTGATATATGTCACATGTGAGAGCCGTACAGAGCTGAATTATCCCACAGATGACTAGAACTAGTTTTTAAACTGAAGTTCATCCAGTGAAATCTCACAACAATAAGTTGACATCTGGTCAAGTTTCACAAGCAAAGCCTTTCAGGTCAGCAAGGCATCTTGAATTAGGTTATAGCTAAACCACTTTTCTGTGGAATCCACAATTTAAGAAGAACGTTCAGTGGAGACAGCCTAACTCGCAGAAGACTAAAGTATCTGATTCTTACAGCTAGTCTTCCTGCATTGTTTATAAATAAGCCACGGTCCTCTGCAGCAGCCTCAGTCTAACTGGGTTTAAGATCCAGTGCTGAGCAGTGCCCCGCACTGCAGTTGAATCTTGTCTTCTGACCTCCCTCTGACCAGAAAGCGAGCAAAGGAATTTACAATTGCCTCATTAATATGATGGCCTCATCCAACAGCTGTTTAAGCATGATTTTGTATCTCTGCACTGAAAATCCTGGTAACAAAGGAGAGTAAAATCAGCATCTTGCTGCTTCCTAATGAACGCTTCTGAAAGCACATCATCATCAGAACGATGGCTTAATCGTCCAGACCCAAGCACAAAGGAGAGCTGATTCTTCCTTTCCCCAACTGAAGTATCATTTTCTGCCACCTTAGTACTCATACCTTTCAGAGATATTTCACCATCTTAAGAAGTAGAAAGTTCAGTCAAGGAATCAATGATAACTTTAATGATAACTTTTGTACTAAGTTTTGTGGGGTTTTGTTTTGTTTTTTTGTGGGGTTTTTTTTGTTTGTTTTTTTTGGGTTTTTTTGCAATGACATATCCTCATCTTTCATGATACAATCACCAAAACAAGAGGCTATGCCCTCAAGAAACTTCCCAGGATCAAACACTGTATCTCTCTTTAAAGGAGAGGGAAGAAGGAAAAGTAAACTTAAAGAAGATTTTTTTTTTTTTTTAGCATGAATGATTTTTCTTTTTAATTTTTAAAAAAAATATGAACATAGGACAAATTTTGCTACCAGGAAATTCATATTCTGAAGGATCTCTAACTCACACTTCAAAGTTTAGATGAGAAACTAATACAGTGCATCAGAGCTTCATGAATTTATTTGAAAAGCTTTTTGGAAAACTATTTTAGAGACAAGGAAAAAGGCTGAGGAAAATGAAAAATAAACACCATTGTTTTCTTCAAAAACACCTCAAAGATTGCATGACTAAGCCACTGCAAATTTATCAGGAGAAAAAAAAAACAAACAAACAACAACACACCCTCAAAATGCAGATACCAAATGCACCTTTCCCTAGCTGAACACAGGCATATACACCCAGGTCTGGGGGCAGAAAGGGTTGAAAGCTTAAGAGAACAGGAAAGAAAAGTCCTGCTGGAAAACAGGTTTTTCACATTTTAAGGGTGTTTATTCACAACCCATATTATGCTTTGCCTAACATAATCAGGAAGTGTGACCAGACCAGAAGGTCAGCACTACAGTCATTCTCCATGATACCAAGCACGGGCTAAGGAAAGGAGATGGTATAAAGAGACAGCAAACTAACAGTGCTCTACAACTGAGTAAGTCAATCCTTAGGAATCTTATTCACATAGAATATTCAAGCAAATGGTTATTAATAATTAATAGACTATTAAAAGTTATTAGAATCCTGTACTTCTCTGACCAAAAGGCTTTATACTTCATAGGCAATCCAGGACAGGTAATTTGATATAGCCTCAGGCTACAAACCACCAAGGGACTAGGGATAATCAAGCTGTCCTTGATGTATCATTTCCTTATACAGATATACAATATACAGTTACAATAATATATACGAAAAGATACTGATGAATTTTATGTAGTATTTCACAATGCTATGTGTGTAGATTACTTAAGGAATCTTCTCTAAAATACCCATGGAACTTGCCCTCTGTAGGTAGAGGAAAAAGGGGCTGGGAAGAGAGAAGAGTCCTTTAAAAGGAATAAGCACAAATTTACCTGGATGAATAAATGCAGAAGAGAAACAAAACAAAAAAAATACAAAACCAAAAACAAGCAAACAACCCCCACCCCCCAAACAGACTGACCAACCAAAAGGTAAAGCCTGGAAGTCAGAAACACAAGTTACCAGTCTGAGTCAGAACTTGCTAACAAGTTCATTATCTATATAAATAGGAAAGAACAAGAACACAAGAAAACCACTATAGCACATCCAAAATTGAATTTGAGAGTACATTCAAAGGAAAAACTAGATTCACAATGTAAAAGCTGAAGACAGCACACCCACTAACTATAGAAACCTAGAAGAACTCTCTCATCAGATCAGAAGTCCCAAAGCAGAGATTTTTTTTCAACAGTACAAAACACATGATGGTATAATTTGATGTTATAATGACAAGCACAGAACTAAATAAAAGGAAAAAATAACTGTATGCCTCACTTTTGAACAAATTTTAAAGGAAAGAATGAATCAAAGGCACCAAACTCAATGGAAAATGAGTTGACAGAAAAACATGTGTAACAGAGATTGTGCCAAACAGCTCTATTTAATAAAGTAATATTTCTTAGGAAAAATAAATGGAGTAGGCCTAATCTATTCAAAATATATGTGGAATATGATAAAGTAGAGACAATGGAGATTAACAAAAATTAGTAATTAAAAACTATTAAGCAGTAGATTAAAAGGTATTAAGGAGTAGATTTAAAAAGGGGACAAATGGGCAAGGCAGTGAGTAGAAAATGGGCAAGGGGGTTAGCAATGGAGCTTTGTTTCATTTCAGTCCTACTACGTGAGATGTAATATTAACATCTTTAGATCCCAAATTTGGGAAGTACCACCAGCAGAGGCAAAAAGGTGATGTTAAGGATACTGATAACAGCACTAACTGATACCAATGACAGAAATTCTTAAACCAAGTAGTAATCCAATTGAAACAAGGTAGAAGATAAATAGTTAACCAATCCCAAGATGAGTATTGATTCTGTGACTAAACTCACGATGCAATGTAGCCTTGAAAAGCTAAATGCAGCAAGATGTACCTGCCATTCAAATTATTCTCAGAAAAGCTACAGAAGCATAAATGCCATTCTAAAAAAGCCCCGGTGAGACCTTATATGGAAAATCATATTTGCACTGGTAAAAACTTGAATGGAAAACATCATTTCACTCTAATAACAAGGTAGCTTGAAGAAAAGAGTGATAAAGGCCATCTAGCTTAGTCAAAACACAGACCAAACAGGACAGGTCTTTATTAGATGACACATGTGGCTGCAGTAGATAACAGGTGGGTAAAAGAGCTAGGGGAAAATGTTGCTACAAAACCATGTATCTAAGTTCGCCACAGTCAGCCAGGCTGGAGGCCAGGAAACAACACAGAACCAAATTTTAAGTGCGCTCTTCAGAAAAGCTAGCAATTTAATTAACATTAAGATAAAGTTTGACACAGTTATAGAAGGATTATTTCCTGTAGTAAGGAGGACTGGACTAAGTGACCCACAGAGTCTCTCCTTTCAGTTTTCAGGCACATTCATGCAGTGCACAGTGCATTAAATTGCATACTTGTCTACAAACATTCCATTATTTTACTGATAATTGCTGCTATTTAATACCAGAGTACCTTCAATGGCCTAGATGCAGTGGGAACCAGCTGAAATTTTTTTGGTTGTCCAACTTTACTTTCAATTAGCCTGGTAAGAAGACTTGTTAGGATCAGCAAAAATTTTTCCTTAAAATTAAAAGAAACTGCAAAAAGTCTACTTACTTGTACTTCAAAAACGTTTCAAATAATTGTTTAACATCCATTTTATGATCTTCAACATTTTCTATGGAAGTATAACCTTATAACATCAAACCTGTGAGAGAATCCATCTTCCTTACAGTAGTCATGCCTACGTTTAGCCCATATATACTACATGGGCATTCTGAATTCAAACGTAGTTTAGAAGTTTTGAATCACTGCCATTATAACCATGTAACTGCAGGATACGCAGACACAAATAAAATACGGATACAGAAAGCTACTGGTACTGCAAATGTAAGAGTCCCAAGGTTAATGAGCAGTATTAAAGCTAAATGCCTGTTAGCTTCATGCATGAGGACTTTCTTACTTGTCACATCGAGGGCTAGACAGCTGCCCAGATACAGACCTTTAGCATGAGCAGATCTGACACAGATCTACAGGACACTCTGCTGCCTCTCCGGAGCAGCATGGGGAGAAAAGATATTTGGCTGGACAACTAAGAACCCCATCAGATCACTCCAATCTCAGTCAAGCAACAGGCTTTAGAATTGTCACCACTGATCTAAAATATGCCTGAATTCACACACTGTGTGATCAGAGCTGAAAAATCTTTTCAGGGTCTCCCATCCCCAATTATTCCACATGACAAAAATGGGCTAAACTGTTTCCTGCTTAAAAAGAGCTTATATTTCGTTGCATATTGGAAGACAGGACAAGAAAGAGATAATGAGAGAATACCTACACATTTACATTTCTTGGCTTTTATGTAACATTGTAATTTTAAGCCTTCACACCGCTATGGAACAATGAAGACAGACACACAAATCCAGTTTCTAACATCATCCAGTATCTCAACAGAAAAGGCCAGATAAAAAGCTGATTGTATTCTGAGCTAGGACAGCTTTCACTACTATTTTGATATGCAAGTTTTAACAAGGACTCCTGCTCTTTGTGCTTCTCAAATTAAACTTTACAGTGTCAGTAAAGACAAGATTAAGTAGCAACTAATGGTATGTCATCGTGCCTAATGATGAACAGCCAGCTGTTGGAATATCATACACTACAATAATTGGGTTAGCCCGGTAACATCATTTATTCTGTTCATATTACTGCCTTAAGAATTTAATCTAGAAGTACCATTCAGAGCTCAGAAATCTTAGTCAAAACACGGTATTACTTATTACACCGGACAAAGGTTCTTCTGTATTTAAATCGTTACTAGCTAAGCTCAGTCTAGACTCAGTTGTTTCTCCCAGTAACAAGAATGCCCGCACAAATACAGGTGTTCCTCTCCACAAGCCATTATTTGAAAACCGAGAGGGAAACAGGACCTGCGTAGTGTTACCACACCAAGCATTAGGATGAAAATCATAACATTTTTATAACTTAACACAATAGTTTGTGTGAAAGATTCACATCCATTTGCTAGACCACAAGTCTAACCAGAAGGCATAGCTTTCCATGTTCTCGTCCTCCTCCCAATCCATACCACAGGGATGATACCTCAGAGCAATACTTGGTACTGAGTTGTGGTACAGCTTTAAACCCTTGGAAGAGTAGTTTATTTTTCCATGACAATAGTGCAATTTGTAACAAAACATGTGCTTAGAATCCTTTTTAGAGATTATTTGCAATGAAAATACGTTAAAGATCACTTTGATGTGCTTAAAACAAAAAACAAACCCCCACAATATCTAGACTAGGAGACTAATCATTTGTAATCTTCATTGCCAGTAAAAATCAAAGACTCATTATTGTCCATTCTAACAGCAGAACTACTATTAGCAGATACTATGAGTATCCAGTTATCCATTTTACTGCAGTTTCTTCCACTGAACTATATGCAGCAATCATTAACACAAGAAAATTAGTCCGTTTCCCTTGGTTTCCCTTGGAAAGCCACGAGGCAAAAGTTCTTGTTCAGGAATAGTCTGGTTTCCCAAGTTTACGAAGGATAAGGATCCATCAACTGAAGACGACAAGCCAAGTTTTATTTTGAGTCAAGGTACTGACATTCTATGTAGCTGTACTAACCAACTGAGCTGCTTTCAAGGGAAGACAGAAATTGGCAAGGGTTCGGTTCTTGCTTTAAGTTATGGAACAGACTCAACAGATTATAAAAGAAAGGGAGAAAGAATCTAATCCTGGCAGCAAGTTTTACTGTTCAAACACCTACAGAGCACACTGAACCTGAAATCTTCAGCCAAAAGATCTGAGGGATTTACAATGCTTTAAAGGAAACAGGGTTTTTACTGTATCTTCTGTTGAAATGCTCCAAATCACACTGTGATAACATGGACAAGAATTCCCCACAAACTGATTTACTAATTTTGCTACATCATTTGGGTGTAAAAACTGAACATTTGATCAAAGCCTAAGTTATAAAGGTCATCAGTTCTCCAATGCCTATCAAAACTCCTACTGTATCTCCATAAGAAGGTACCAAATTCTTCTAAGCTCACTTAAAATATGAAGACAGATGGAAACCTTCTTGCAGATCCAGGATGCTGGTCAATGATGCAACTGCTCTCAGCTACTCACCACCAGCAGGAGGTTTTTACACCCAAAGCTCTGACATCGAAAAGGACTGTGAGAACACTCCTCAATCTGCTGTTGGCAGAAGCACTTGAATTAGTTCAAATTCCGCTCACCAGCTACATACCATCAGCCTTTTCTAGATTCAGCTGCACTAAAGAAGTCACTGATCTCACTTCCAGTCACCATTTCCTCCATCTGCCAGTTAAACGGCTCCTGTGAGCCTCCCTATACATGTTTCAGTTCGATAGAATAAGAGACTTACATCTTACATAGCTGAAAGTGAAATGTTCAGAAACTCCCCACAATAACAGCTCATTTAACAGATCAGAGGGGGTGACAGAGGGTACGAACAAAAACCTAGGGATGTGTCAATACGATGCCCTCTTTCACAAATGCAGATATTTGCAAAGAGCACATCTTTTTATATCCTGTTTCATCATGAAGTAAAATGATTTAGCTGGACACCAACAGAAGGCTATTATACCTCACTTAGCTGCAAACATACTTCTTCAAAATAATTGTGGTAGGTTAACAACTACTAGCCAGTAATACCAAACATTTTTTTGAAAAATACAAAACTCTGCACTGGATCTTTGCAAAGAATGGTCAGCTAAACCAAATCCAACAGTGACACCTTCTACATTGTGCCTTTTAGACGTTATTTTTTGATCCAGTACTGCAAGTTAACCGCAACTGTGCTTTCAAAATGAAAGAGCAAGTATGCTATTAAGCCATAGGTTTAATGGTATTTAAGATGTTTATCCTGACAAGCTTCAGCCTTCAGACCATTCTATACACAACTGGACAAAGACCTTTCATAAATGGCAGCACAAACTTGCTAAAAAATAAACCTAAGGAGGCATCAGAGGAGAGAGATGAATGTTAAATAAAGGACAAAATTCCATTTTCTACACCAATTTTTGACTGGTGTATAGATAGATTAAAGAATAACAAGAAATCATGTTGGGAAAGAGATAAAAATGGAAGAACTTCTCAGCAGATTAAGAAAGACAGGTGAATGATGCAGTATATAAATATGCAGAAAGCAATGGCTGCAGAGAGATAATGTCCCATTCCCTTCTAGAAATCCAAGATAAAGAATAGAAAAGGAACCCTTGAATACGCATCCCACAGCCATGCTCTTGAAATTTACACTTTGCTTCAGCAGCTTGGATACAAACATACAATAACCAAATATAATAGTCTTGAAAACCTAATTCTATATATTGGAGAAAGGTTCATATCATAAAATGACACAGTGACAGGATTCCCATAATACATACATTAAACTGCAGGAGACTAACTTATGCACAAGAGTAGCGGTGTAGGCTGTTCTGTGATTAAGGCTGCTGAGCTTCCATAAATCTGATTTCAGACGTTATTTCCTCTAAAGCACTGCTTCAAAAAGTTATGAAATCAAAATAAGATTACAGGCAGGCTGAAAGTACAATTTTCCCAATGATATTTAATCATAATCTGTTGCTGATTTATGATATCCCAGAAACAGAGCTTTCCAATACCACTTTCAAAAATCTCTTAACATGGTTATACAACACATCAGTCCACCACCTCAAAGAAAAGCCAAAGAAACACATAAAACCCACTTTAATGGTCTTGCATAGATGCTACCTATCATCCACAGTAAGCACCATATTAAGGCGTTCACATTGTCTTCGTGCCTAAAGAGTATGGTGTGAATGATCTTATTATTCAGGTCTTGCATTTCCCAACGACTCATCTTTCCATTACTAAGAGGCTCAATTTGGAATGCAGCGTTTAACAAAAGCCCCTGCGTCATCCCCATCTAGCCATTACTAGGTGGAATGTACGTGGGAAAACTGCCACTAAAAGCTTAACTGGGCTCCCAAACCCCAACACTCCTACAATCCTTCCAACCTACTGGTGCCAGGATTACAGAATACCACTTCTATGAAAGCTCCTTAGATGTTGCACCCACAAATTACAGTATTTTGTATTTACTGGCTATTGCTTAACTCTCTTCATATCTACAAAATAAGAAGAATTAGAGTATGCTGGAAAAAATCAGAATCTCTATACTTTAACAGTAATTTTATTGGCCATCACTAATGAGGACATCCAAAGCTGTCACTATTTTTTATGCGGGTAGTAAAAGTTATAGCGTAGCTCACCAAAATTGAGTAAGGGTATCAATATGTAAAAGGGTTTTTTTAAAAAATGAATGTATGCAACATTTAAGCCAATTCAAAGTTTATATTGCTTCATTAACATTACCTGACAAGCCACTCTTTATGAATATGGTGTCTTTATGAATATGAAAAAGTGCAACTGTATCAACTACTTTTAAAAGCCTAGAATAGAGTACCTGCAAACTTCCAACATATCACAGTCTTTAAAAAGCGTTGCACTATATTTCCTAGTCAAATTAACTCTGGGGAGAAGTAAATGTGTGAAAATGGTGATACAAAGATATACAAACTTAAATTAACCTAGGCTACTGGAGCAAACTGACAGCACCTTTCAACTCAACAAAACATAATGCCACAGTATTTATGTTTCGCACTCAGAGCCATACCTACAACACTTCCCCTAGAACATCCAGCTAGTTTGAAGTAGTTTCACAGACAGACTTTAAGCAAGCGGAATAAAATAAGTAAGACTGTGATCTAAGGCAAATACACTGAAACATGACTAGGAATGAAAACCAGTAACTTACTACAAGTTAAAGGAAAAAAACCCCACACACATAGAATTATGCTTAAGACAAGAAAGAAGAAAGTAGTGGTATCTGTCTCTTCAGATTTTCCTTCTTTATTCCTCCATACACACAAATATAACCAGAGGACCACTGCAACAGATTCAAGTAATTCGCCCCTCCCAAATCTTTAACAAATAGTGCCCAGAACACTGCTAACAAACCTAACCTGGTACACAGCGTACCCCTTAAAATTACTGCTATTTAGTCAAACCCAGTTTTACTCCCAAGTAGCTGATCTCGATAGCAATTTACAGTTTTGTACAATAAGTGACCTAGCAGTATTGAGCAATGCAGTTACAAGTACTACATTTTTGACCAACATTTATAACACAGTTATATTATCTTTACCATATTTTTTTTTGTTTGAGTACAACCTATAAATTACAGATTTTCTACAGAACACTCAAGCCCTCAACATCACAGGATTTACTGTAAAACAACTGCTTAATATTAGCTGCCTGGCAATAATATTATCATTTGTAACACACAAATGGAAGACTGTAAAAAAAATGTTTCCATTGTTATTTCTTTCTCCTGAAGGCAAATTGTTTGAATAGAACACCTTTTGACAAATAATTGCAGAATTTCATTTTTGTTGCTTTTGCTTCAACAAGAAATACCTATTTCTAATCTAACATTCACAAGAAATACTGTACTGTAAGACTGCTGTAATTGTATCTTCTGCTTAATATTCAACCAAAAAGCAAGCCTCAAGTACAATACTCCCTGCAGAAGACAAGACATGAGAAAGTAACCCTGTTGAAAGTTGCCTCAATGCAAAAAGGCTAGTCTGAGACATTCTGTAAGAGAGAAAAACTCCAACACATTCCCTATTCTGTATTAGGCACATAAGATCTCTCTAATTTCAGGCTAATGAACAAAAAAAGGGCATCAAAACTAAAAACAAAAACTACTCCAAAACACCACACACTTTTATAGATTATACTTAATATAGATTATATTATCTGATAATGCACCCTAAACAAATTATCCATCACTCATTTTGCGTATTTCCCATCATCTTCCTAATACACTTTCCTATAGAGACCACACAAATCCACAAATGTTTGTCTTGTACTACAGGCTTTATTATGAAAACCAGAATTTGTGCAGATGTCTTAGTGTGAATAATCTGAATTCTTCTTAGAGGCAATTTAAGAAACAGCTATGCCTCACTTCTTTTTCTGCCTCACTGTCTTGCTCATAAAGTGAAACCCTTCTTCAGTGCTGAAAACCCATTTAAAAGTGTTATTAAAATAAACTGTAAAAACCAGGCTGTGACACAGTTAGCTCTTGATTCTACTTACGCTTTGGATTATAGCCTGCTAGATAGATCCACACGCAGAATTGTCCAACAGCGACACAAAAAAACCGTAATAAACCAGCCCTTTTCCAACACTGCCACAGGCAGCACGAATATAACATTTCCCCCCCGCCCC
>KL281236.1:0-20364 GCA_000699545.1 Podiceps cristatus
GACTTGGGTCATGAGACTCAACTCCGACCGCGTTCGCTAGAGGAGGAGGATAGATGGGACTGACATGTACGCTCCGGCGGCTGCCAGAGCAGCGCTTAGCTTCCCGATGAATTAGATTGATCTCCTCCGCAGCAGTACCCTGGACGAGACAAAGGAGCGGGGAAGACGGGCGATATTTGAGCAGAAATCCCGGCTGTGCACCAGAATGGAGGGGCAGGATTTGGGTTATGAAACTCCAGGGCAGTGCAGACGCAGCCTGGTGCAAACGCCGATATCGCGCTTCAGCGAACTGCTTTCTTTAAGGTGGTTTTTCTGATCCTGTTGCTAGGATTAAGCCTTTTGCATTGCAGCATGGAGAGTCTTTTGTTTGAGTTAAATTCAGACCTCTTGATATGTCACCTGACAGTCTTGTGGTTTTGGATGAATATGGCTCATTGCTATTATTAACCTGAGTTGGCAGCCGGGCACAACAGGAGTTTATAGGGATTTTGAAAAGTGGAACTGCTCGGGGGACAAAGATGCTTCCCAGGTACGGTCGCTGCACAGTTCTTGAGATTATTTTAATTATTTGAAAGCTTAATATTTTCCCTGTGATGAAAGTATTTCTCTTCCAGAAATGTGAAGCTTTTAGAGATTTTTTTTTTTTTAAATTATTCTTACAATTGTATGTTAAATGGCACTAATGTTGGTGGTTGGTTTTTTTTGTTTGTTTGGGTTTTTTTCTCCTGAATTGGTTCTATCTGTTATAATTTTGCAAAGGGAAGTTCAGTCTAATGTATAACGTTTTCGATGCCAGTGAATTTAACTGAAAGGAACTGTCTTGTTTGTGCGTGTGTTTTATTAAAACAAGTATTTCAAAAGAGCACAGAGCTTGTGTGCCTGTGCCTGTATGTGCATATGTTTGCATGCATATATGTGCTTAAATCAGTGAAAAGCTAAACAGGTACTTTCTGAGAGGACATACATGAAGTAGTCCCCAAAATACTCTATGAAATCACTAATACTAATTGTAAATTGTGAAGCCATGTCAATTGCAAAGTTACTCAACGTGCTACATGTCTTTAACAAAACCTTCCAACCTACTTATTTTCACTATCACTCTCCGGGTTATGATTAATGTGTTGACTGGACTGCACCTAACCTGTATATATTATGCCTTTTTGCTTGTGGAAAGGCATCTGGCTCACGTATTGGGTTTGAGAGTATAAATTAGCTTCCTTAACGAGAGCCAAGTGACTTGGTAGAAGGGAGAAAAAGAATGAAAACAAACTAAAGTCGGCTTCATATACAGTTAAAGAATTGGACAGAGCCAAGGACCTTGGAAGCCAATTGAAGTTTAGGTCCAAGTTTATTATACCAAGTGTGAAATATCTGGCTGAGTGAATATGTGCCCAGTGTACAATATGTGCTTAGTATAAGCAGCAGAAGTTTCCTGGAGCTCAAGTAGTGCAGCTATTCAAGGTGAGGATTGCTAAGCTGGTAAATGAATGAGACAGATTTATAGATGTAGCATGGAGCTGACCTCCGCGGTGCTGCAGTGCCTGTGGACGTGTCACCCTCCTTCAAGAAATGCAAAAAAGAGGAGGCTTGGATTTTTATTTATTTTTTTTAAGAAACATTATTTCCTGTGATAAAAATGTAACCGTTGCCAGCAGTCACCCGTTGTGAGTGGTTGTCTCAGAGGATCCACCGTCTGTCAGTTCTTCCAAGCTACCCAGGAGACAGATCCTTTGACTTTTGTGAAACCCCAACTGAGGCCAAAGTGGTGGCGGGTGGCGTTGCCCAAAGCGCTGGGTAAACTGCTTTGCAGCCGGTCATCGAGGGCTCCCTCCGTGGCCTCGGTCAAGTCACAAATGCCATTTTTCTCTGCAGAATCAGCAGGCATTCACCACAACAGTCACACAACCCTGAAGTGACCTCAACTCTTGTAAAGACAATTATCTTGCAAAATTTTTTCTAAGTATATGCCCCGTGGTTTCTCTGCTTCGGGGATTTTTCTCCTCACATCCTTATGGTCATCTTATGTCACCAGCATTTGAAGGGAATCTCTCTCTGAAAATGCCAGCTTTACAAATCAGTGATGTAGTCTGGATCCTCTTTATCACGTGTACCTTGATAAAGTTCTTTGGCACTTCAGGTGTTATTATTAAAAAATAACTCACCTGCCCATGCGTCTTTAAAAACAGCTCTGCTAGGGGATGGTCTTCCAAAGTTGGGGGCACGTGCCGTACATGCCATACCTGGCTGTTTTCATTGCTTCCAAATCAGTTGTGCTCTTTCAGAAAGGCCTACACAGCTGTCTTTGTACAACACTGGCCAAATAATAAGTGAATTGTTGAATTGCAGTAAGGAGGTATTAAAATATGTAGAATCCCCTTGTGTCCTGTATATTCAACTTGTGTTATATCTTCAGAAAGGTAAAAGAAAAAAAAATTGCAGTAACAGATAATAGAGGAGTTTGGGCAGGAGAAGGGAATCCCTTGTTGGGAGAGGCAGCTTGGGGGTGAGAGGTCTACGATACGATAGATGGACCAGGCAAGGACCAGTTGCTTTCTGCTTCTGGTCACTCTTCCCTATACCAAAGCAGCTGCAGGATCCTGACTGCTTCTGGGCTGTATACGTACAGGTGAGGGTGCTTCGATGTGAATGTACATCCCTGTGGAAGGTGGAGATAATCTGCCTCTGAAAGATGAAAGTGCCCCCAGTGGAACGCTCGTATTTACGGCGTAAATAAGCTCTTCAGGACAGGGACAGTCTCTGCCTGGTGCTTGTGTGGAAGTTGGCTGGGTCTAAGCACCACCGTAAGGACAATAGGACGTGCGGGGATCATCTGCAGGCGTTGGAGATGAGCCCTGGGGATCCCGATGCCTCCGTTTCGATGCTCATCTTAACAGGAATAAAGCAAGATGTTTCCCTCCATGCGGAGCCCCGCGAGGAGGGCACGGGGCAGGGCGGGCCTGCCGTCTGCTCTGCCCTGGCTGTTCCTGTCAGCCTTTTAAAAAGGTGCTAACATGAAAAACACGCAGAACAGATAAGCTAGCATAAACTATAAATATCATTTGCGTAGACGCGTTTAAAAATAGTTGGAAGTGATTCATCACCAGGCAGTTTTTATAACTATGGGTAACATGATGTAGGAAAACAATAGTTTGGTAGTTTCAACTTACTTTTTCAATGATTACTCATATTCTGGTTTTGAGCAACTTTACTTTTTAGCAAACTCTCTTGCAGTTCTTACCTGCTTAATATCTTGATCAGTTTGCTTCAATTGCTTTTCTTTAGGACTTCTAAAACATCTGTGTTAATTATTAAAAAGTAATTGGATACTACCTAAGCTGTGTTAGTATGAAATTGTTTTAAAAGTAGAGTCTCAGGCAGGAGGAAAAATAGTATTAAGCTAAGCCCTTAACGTAATGAAGAAATGCTGTTCGTGTTGTGGTGGAAACGAGGAGGAAGGAATGTACTTGCTTTCAATTACAGGGGAAAATGTTGTATTTTAATTGGTGGAGTGATAATGAAGGATTTCTCTGTCATTTCATCTATTAAAGCTCACGCAGAGTGCAGTAACACCAGTTTGAAGCCACTCAGTTGCCTCTTGCTGAGAAATGTCTATGGCAGTCACAAACCCCAGGAATTAGATACATGAGAGAATTTGGAGTTCTGGATTGCGGTGCTACTGGCAGTAGGGATGGCAGGAAGCAGGTACCGGGTCTGTAAACGTAAGCTACAAATAACACT
Organism: Podiceps cristatus; assembly: GCA_000699545.1. NCBI lineage: Eukaryota > Metazoa > Chordata > Aves > Podicipediformes > Podicipedidae > Podiceps > Podiceps cristatus. The sequence goes on from KL281236.1 coordinate 3,739, forward strand.
GCTGGTGGTTGAATGTGAAAAAGGCAGGAAAGCAAAGCGGGAGAAAGCAAGAAGAGCTGAACAATAGTAGGGGTAAGTGTGAGCATGCATTAAAATAGCATTTTTTAGGCCTTGATTTCATTATTATTAGTTTCTAATAACTTCTTCACGATTCATGTGGAAGTTTGCCTTTCTGTCCCAAATAATTCCTTCCCCTTTGTGCTTTATACTTGCATTAGCATCTGTGTAGGGGTGGGACCAGATGACCTCCGGAGGTCCCTCCCAACCTCACCAGTCCATGATTGTGGGAGATCTGGTTTTACGTCATTTGTTTCTGAAATATCCCACGCAGCATTTATACATCAATGGATTTCTACCCTATTCTGTTCACATAGGTATTTCTGATCGTCTCGTTCTAGAAGAATCACTATGTGTGTAGTGGAGATCTCCACAGGACTGGTGGCCTGCTCAGAAATAATGTGTTTATCGCTACTTCTTCTCTCGCTCGACGCGTGAGCTCACAGCACTGTGTGGCAAAGGCACAGACACTTTGGTGAAAAGATTGATGGTGTTTTCTTGGCCATGGTTTTTATGTTTGTTTGTTTGCTCTGTTTATGGTTTGGTTTGTTGTTTTTTGTTTTTGCTTTTTTTTTTTTCTCCTTTAAATATAATCAGTTTCAAGGAAAGGTCAAAGAGTGGTAGATAGGTCATGCAGGAAAGAGTCCTCATTAAGAGAACCGTCATTTCCAGAACAGCGTGGGAGATGGAGACCCACCTTTCATTAACATTGCTAGAACATTTGATTCTACGTCTCCTGGTTTTCCTATAAGAATCTCAAGAAAACATCAGTTAAATGTCAAAGTTAGTTTCCATTTTTAAACAGAACTAATTACATTCAGAAGATCTAGGTCAGTTTTCATCTGCCTGAAGAGCAGAGCTGGAGTATTGCCCTGTTATATTTTGTTTTGAGAACGTGCCCTGCTATTGCATGCAGGAATTTGTATGTTTCTGGGGATAATCTATACAGATATCAAGCTTAACGATATTTTAAAGCTGCTAACAACCAAAGCAAAGCTGCTCCATGTCCGCTTCCTCCTCGCTGGGCGGTGGGGGTCAGCCGGGGGTGCCAGTCCGCCTCTGTTTACTGTCTGTCTACGTGAACCTTCCCCCAGCTCTCAAAGTTTCTTCTGGTTTGGGCAGTGGCCCGCTATTGCCAGGGAATGCTTTTGCAAGGCTGAAATGTGCTTAAGGACTCTGTTATGTAACGGAGATAACGCTTATTTGGAATGATCACAAATTATGATGGATAGTAGCTACTAAATGCTTGTCTAGAGAAAGTTAAAATGTCACGTGTAGAAGCTGAGAAGTAAACAAGCTCTTGTTACCTTGATCAAATATGTTTCCGAACACAGCAAGAGTTTTATATTTAGCTTTCTCTCCTCTTAGTGTGTAATCTGCTCTTGGAGCTTTTTATAAGTAGACTTTCCTAAGATCTGGAACAGCTACTGCCCTTCTTTGCCAGTAATTTCAAAGTCAAATATCAAAAGTACTAGGTAATGGAAGACATGCTTGTGTCTGAGTGTGAAGGAAATTCAGATGCGTTGCAAGGGTGGAGCAAGCGATAGCACCTTTTTGGTGAGCAATTTGTTGTTACTGTCGCATGCTGTTTCTTTATAGAAACCGCAGTGGCCTATCTGGAAACAAAATGAGTTTCCAGACTTCCACTGATTTCACTAAAACATAAGGAGATGGCTCTTCCAGGGAGCCAGTTTATCCAGCGGTCTCACTTGCCTCCTCAGCTCTGGCTGAAGATGGGCTCCTAGAAGTAGCTGGCCCCAGCTCTAGCGCCTTCGAGCCCCTCAGTTGATAAGACGTGCATCAAACAATATGGATTTTGTTTTCTTACCTTTTCTGAAATGCAAGATGGGACTCATTAGCAGAGCTCCCGGTAAATGTAAGCTCTGCTCTGAGTTTGCCACTGTGCTTGGGTTTTGGTACAGAATTTGCTCGGTTTGCGATCATCTCCTCATGTGGGCATGTCCCGCCGTGGATGATGGTGCCCGGCTCTTTGCCCCCAAATCTAGACATCAAGTTATTTCAGTTTCAAGTTGCTTAACTTTTTTTTCTTGTAATAAGTTGCTTTTGACATTAGTTGCACACTATCTTCTCCGCGGCTTCTGTTTTTCTCTCCTGTTGCTAAATGATGGGGCTGAGCAGATTAGGAAATGGATTTCCTCTCTCAAGAGACCGAGTAACTGTATGTCTTGGTGCTTAGTTTCACCTTGCTGGGACTACGGTAGTTGTAAAGCCTGTGAATCTGTACTGGACAGTCTTAAAAACTTCTGGTAGGCAACCATGGCTTTGGTGATCAAATTGATTCCCTGCCGTGACGTGTTACAGAAGTTCTTGGGTTACAAATTGTCATTAGCGTACTGATCACGTAAAGCGTGGGTGCAAAGAAGGAAACCTTTTGGTTGGTGAATTAAGGGGACAGAGGAGAGGAAAATTTCCTATAGTCTTCGAGTCTAGCGTGCTGGGTTTACTTTAATCTGTGTTATCACTTACGAGTGTCTTTTTCTGAAATAAATGTGCAGCTCCTTCTTGTAAACTGGGAGCCTGTGTCCGTCATTAATGGCTGGAAAGTTCCAGGGCCTCGTTTCTCACTTCTTGGGGTTTCGTGCTAACACTGCTTGCCTGGAAGCCAAGGCTAAGGAAGATAGAATTTCACTTGATCTAGGAAATGGCTCTTAACTAGCTGAAAGATGATTCCCGTTGGTTTCATGGATAGAGCAGGCGTCTTGTTTCCTCTCTTCCAAGAACTGAGAGGGTATCAGTGAAAATGGATTCCCAAGCCCATGGGCAACAATGCTTGCTGGGCTTCAAAGTGATGGCTGGCTTTTTAAAATGGAAATTCAAGATGATGGCTACCAAGCACCCTTAAAGGCAAGGTTATGAAAGGGTATCCAAGCCTGGGCCCTGCAAGTTGTCCTTTGCAGGGCTCCTCAGAAGTCAGCGGCACTAGGGAAGGCCGAGGCTCCGGAAAGTTCCTTTCCTGGTCACTGGCTGGAAAGCCAGTTGGGGCACAGGTGTGCTGGAAGAGCTGTTTTGCTGACCCATGCAGCAGCATGGCCTTGAATCACAGTGGCTTAAGTGGAGATTATTTCTAAGTCTGAACGTGGCGAGGACCTGAGTATATAGTCAGGCCCGAGCTACACGTGGCGCTCTGTTCCTCAGCACCAAAGCGTATATATTAGTCTGAATGCTGTGGTTTGTACTACCGCGGTTAGTTCTATACACGTACGTTACTACAGTGTGTGTGAAACCTGAAGAAGGGTAGGAAAGGTACTTTGCATTTTTTTCAGCCGGGGAGTTCGGTGCTTTGCAAAACCAGGCTGAAAACCCATGACTGCAAATGCAGAAATTCATTACTTAAGGGAAAGGCCGGTGTGAATATATACATTTTTTTCTTTTTGCTTTTGAACCGTGAATGCTTTCAAGCTAGTGCTTGCAATGATGAGAAACACTTTTTTTTTTTTTTTTTAGAACGCAAAAGCTGAGTTCTATGACTTGGATTTCAAAAAGCTGGAACTTGTAGAAAACATTAAATATCACTAGACAGAGCACAAGAGCTAATAATGCTGTGCACATCATTGTATATGGTTGTAGTGGATTGATGCTGTTTATGCCAGTCTAATTTGGCAAGTGTAAGGGAAAGAAAAAAACAAAAGGTATATTTTTGGCTACAGGATCAAAGGGTTTGATGAAATGGTATTGCATTTGCGCAACTTCATATACAACTTTATTAAAACATACAGATAATATAGAAAGAACAGTGTAATAAAGAGTTGTGGTAATTGATCCTTCTGCTATTTTATTTTTTAATTAAAGCTGGCCTTTGCCGGAGTTTGACCCAAGTCAGATTCGACTGATTGTGTATCAGGACTGCGAAAGAAGAGGACGGAATGTCTTATTTGACTCCAGTGCTAAAAGAAAAATAGAGGATGTTTCGGTGTCGGTGAGTATTTTGCTAATTTACATGGTTGCAGTCTGTGTTTTTTAAAATGGCAAGATGGTGAAATCACAAATGTTCTGTTTTATTCACATTAACATTTAAACGTCGGTTATAGGCAGGGCTATATTTAAATGCCTGTTAAGTTGCAAATTATCCAGGCTTCAGTGATTTCACTCCTAACAGCTTGAAATACTATAGTGATCTCTTTATTCCTGGGCTCGTCCACTTTCTGCTCTTTCAGAGAGAAGGATTCCTTCCTGGGGTTGCAGCAGGCAGTATAAACTGATATTTATGGATGTGCTTCTGTGCCGTGGTGGGGTCTGCATTCTGCAGCAGAAGGTCCTCCCAGGCCCGTCTCCTCTTGCGTCCTGTTCGGTTAGCTTTGGCCAACTGCTTCTATGCTTTGCTGACAGATTTTTCCCACAAAGTTATTTGAGAACTTTTCCTCTGTTTTTCCTTTTGGCATGGTCTGCATGGTAATCTGTTAATTGAAACTGTAATGGATGCAGTCAGAGGAGGATACTTCCTTCTGAGGGCTCTGGCCAGAAGATTAATTTCTAGCCACAGTGCTAATGTGAGTGGTTGTGTGAGGTTGGACAACTTATTTCGCTGCTTTGAACTTCCTTTTCACCGTCTCTTAAAAAACATTTGCAAACCATTTTAAGCTCTGCAAGCAGAAAGCGCTGTGTGAACTGAAATTTATGATCCCAGTTGCTTTTACCCGTAGGACCTGCTCGGTTCTCTAAGCAAGAGTACACAAAATAATGTTATCCCCAAGCCCTGGTTTTCATGTTGGGTGTTGGAGTACAGCCAGAAGATTCTTCATCCAGCTTTGTAAACTCTTCCGGCCTATTTATTGCTGAGTGCTGCCAGCCTGGTGCTTCTCATCCTGGTCCGGAGTCCGTGTATCCTATATCCATGTATCCTAACCTCTGGGTTTGTGTCTCATCAGGCACTAACTTCCAGGCCTTTCATCGCTTAACTCCAGCGCTTCTCTAGCCATGAATCAAGATCCAATTCCCTAGCTCTTCCTGAGAATTTGTGAAGTAAAGCAAGTTTCACAACTGTTGAATAAAATGCATTTTTCTCCTTAATTTTAACTTTTTAGAATGGCTTTATAATTTAGAAGTTCCTGTTCTAGGTGTTCTTGCCAGGAATTTTTTTTTTTTTTTAAAGGCAAGAGATCTTTAGAAGTGGTTTATTGGTACGAGTTGCCGAGTATGCTTATTACTATTACTTCATTAATTATAAAGTATCACTTTATTAATAAAAAGATGTTGTATGGTATAAAGCCTCTTGCCATATTTCAGTTGATTTCTTGAAAGCCTAAACCTCTTTAAGATAGATCTGTACTTGCACAGCGAACTTGCAAACATCCCTGGTTTGGTTTATTTCAGAAAGATTGTTGACTGGGGCAGCTCAACAGCAGCAGAATAAATAGCTGATAATGAAGCTAATACGGTTCCATATCAATCTCTCCTTTATTTTTCTTTGCTAAGGGGGAAGGAGGAAGGAAATTGCAGTATTCACCATCTCTGTGAAATGAGTATGTGAGACTAGTGGAGGAAGACTGTTCCCAGGGTATTTGAAATACCCAGTGCTCGTCTCTAGTAACTTGATATATTTCTTCTTTTTCTTCTCTGGTATTGGGAGACTTTGAAAGAGAATGTATGGAAACATTTGCTTGCCCTGATGCCTGCCTCCTGCAGCACTCAGATAATGTCATGTCAGGCAAAACATTCCTCGTAAAACAAAACTTTGCAATAGGAGAAACATTATGCAGGTAAAAACGTGCAGAGGAGTCCTCGGCTTGGCTTGCTGCGAGCTTAGTACAGGCTTGTACAGTTAGCAGTACGTACTGGCCATTTTCAAGGAACTGCATTGTTTATTTTTCTCGCTTTTTATCATGATTTTCATTAACAAAGACACACCCTGCCTATAGAAAGCCAGATCTTGGCTCTAAGCACATTCCAAGGCACTCTTGCCCTTTTGCAGCAAGACGTGTGTGGGCTGGGCACTCTCCCTTCTGAAAGGGTATCTGTTCGCCACCCCACAAAAGCCAACACTTTTTGCATCTCCCCCCCCTTTCCTAACATGACTTATACCTCTGGATTTACAAATAGCACTAGGGGGGAGATTTGCAAGAGTGCCTGGCAGTGGCCAGACTGTTCTGGTTGAAGTCTGAGTCTAATGCAGAGAACCCAGAGGGTTTCGGTTTGCTTTATGGTGCTGTGCTCTTCAGTTCCCATTTTCTGTTGCTTATGAGAGGTGAAAGCAATTATGATTTAAGAGTTGTATGCCTGCAGCAAGGTGAGATATACTTTGCTGTATTTTATATATCTAATCTCTACGTATGTCGAGAGTTGTGTGTGGTGGACCAAGGTTGGACATGCCTCAGACATTTGAATTCTATAAGGGAAGGTATGGTTATAAAATTTAAGGAGCATCAGAGCAAACTTTTTTCCAGACACAGATGTTTCAAGAAATAAAACAGTAGGCTCCGACTTTTTGATGTGTGAAAACTGCAGAGTTTGGGCTCACACCAAGCTAGGCTCTAATTGTTAAAGCATTACTAGGTTCGTATTATCCGTGAGGGAAATGTGAATATGACACAAATAAGGATTTTGTGTTTCCGTTGGATATTAAATCAGCCTCTTCGTGTCTTCAGTAAAGCTAAATATTAGGTAAACAAGAATTTTGGAAGGCTGCTGCAGAGACAGACAGAAGGCAGCTGAGACTTTGCAGTATGGCCATTAAAATATTTTAATTGCGCAGGATAAGTGATGTTTTCCTGGGTCTTGCTAGAGTTAAACTTGGCGAGCAAAGCCGAGAAGCAGCCTGGTGACTCGGAGGGCTGGCGGCCGCCGCACCGGGAATGTTGGCCGAAGGCTGTGCCAGGCGTTTCCACGGAGGCCGAGTGGAGATCCGCCTTGGGCAGCTGTGGGCTCTTGGCATGGGGGGAGGCAGAGAGATTCCCCTTTGTGAGTCCTATACCTTTTTTGGTGCTAAGCAGGAGAGGTTCTTCCCCGGCTTTCCAGGGGATGGGCTATTGATCATTACAGAGCCGGGCTGTGTGAGCAGAGCTGAAAGGCTGCTGCCTCATGAGCGGCAGAAAATGGGGCAACTCCCCTGTCGGAGTTCTGCCAGAGTATCCCAGAAGAGAGCGGCTGCCCTTTCCAGCCCTGTGACACTAGGTCATGAGCACGTGTATCAACGGGCATTTGCATATTGAGTATTCCAGGGCAGCGTGGGCTGCCAGAAGTAGACATTACGGATGCCTTTAGTAAACAGCCTCGGTCCACACCCAAACATCCACATCCCTTGGGTTTTTGGGAAGTACTTCTACGGGCAAGTTCGTGCGTTGGATCCACTCTCCCCTCTAGAGAGTTACTTTGCAGTTTGTTCCTCATACTAATAAGTGTCTCGTTTCTAATGAGACCATTACTCGATTCACAGGTGATAGTGCCACAACCCATGACTGATTCCTACTAGCAGACACCTTTCTGTGCTTGTCCGCTGCTTTTCCTCTAACACCCCCAGCCCGCTCCGCGGCGCGCACCCCCGACCCCTTGCTGCCCTGCACGGTGCCTCGTGGTTGTGCGCAGCCCGGCAGCCCAACCTGCGCTCACCCACCCTGTTGGATGGGGCCGTTTCCAAGCCGGGAGCCATGTGTGAACACCGGTACACTCCTCCAAGAGCTGTGATACTGGGCCTGGTTTGAATTTCAAATCAAGCACGACAAGCAGCTCCTTTTCCTTTTTAAGGTGCAGAGGCCAGATGGCCCAGCTGGGGCTGAGCTTGCAGCCTTGGCTCTGCCTTTCCTGACCCCCGTGTGCTTGGCTTCTCAACCTTGACACTGCATTAACCTTACGCAAGGGCTGTGTTGCCTTTGACTACGCTGCTGCTGCTGTTGCAGATGAGTTATGTGGCTGTAAATGTCAGCTGAAGTATGAGTTGTTTTCCTCCAAGGGCTGGCAATTGACCGGGGTAAGGATGCCACAGGAACAGTGCCACGAGGGAGAAGTGGGGAGTAAACCAAAGAGGCTGGGATGGGGAACCTTGCGTCAGGGCTTTCCTCGGAGCAGGCTGAAGGAGTTCAGGGGTGCGGGTTAGCTATCCTGTTCAACCGCTCGTTTTCCTTCTTACGCTGTCCGCGGTGACTTACGACAGGATGGCATTTGCCATTAGGGATTTGACTGAAGAGAGGGCCTGAAAGTTATAAGATTTCCTAAGTCGGGAGATCAGCCTGGAGGAAGGTGTGGAGGCCAGGGAGGAAGAAGGTGTGTCAAGGGACCACGAGGAAGAGGAGGGAGGAAAGAAGGCAAGAGCCAAGCTGTGCACTGTGCTGAGCAGGGATCTGGAGCTTGGGTGCTTTGGCTGGGAAGGGCGAAAGACGAGGAATCAGACAAGGGCAGTGGCTTGCAGCTCGGACACAGAGGCAGAAGAGGATGCTAAGCAGCAGGGTTTGGTTTGGTTTATTGAAGAAATGAAAGAGAAAGACTCGGTCAAGGTCGAGAATTTGAGATCTAGAGGTGCAACAGTCGACTTGGATTTGGGGAGCAAAAAGCTCACTTTTGCCATGTGACCTAGTTGTCTTTCTCTTCGGGATAATTTAACTGAAAGGTCATATGATATTTGATCCTCTACCGTGGCAATTTCTTTCGCTCCAAATGTCATATTTATCCCAAAGTAGAAAAATGGCATGCTGTATTAAACAAGCCAGGATTAGCCACGTGTTCTAATATACTTCAGCACTGGATAAATGTTGAACAGCAAATTGCTTTGAGGGATTAGTAATTGGATAGTGAGCCTTTTGCTTTTAGGTGAGTTGTGTGAAGTGGAGACTCTGGTCTCTATCTGGCTGTCGGTGCACAGGTTTCCATTTCGCCAGGCTGAGCAGTCAGATAAAGACACCGGCTGTGAGCACAGAGACCGAGTCCCACCTTCTTAGCTCTGCTTATTCTCTTTAAACAGAAATAGAAGAATATCAGTGAAGTGGAGGAGCCTAGTGTCGTCTTTACTTCCTTCACAGACCTCTGAGTAATAGAGGAACATGACAACTCTGGAAATAAAGGGAGAATGTAGCACTTGACAGCTGCATTTTAAGAAAGACACCTGGGCTTTTATAGCAGCACTTGAAGGGCAGGAATGAATGCCTGTGCAAGTTACTCTCATGTCCTAGGTGGACGCATACATGGAATTACACATTCAGACCAATGCACGTTAATAAAGCAAAAGAGTTACTTCATTTATTTCGGAATAATATTTCACCTTTGCTGAATAACCAGCTCTAGAAATGAGGTGTGGAGGTCTCAAAGAATGGCAGTCTGACTGGGATATGTAGATTTTTGTCTCTCACTACCACCACATTGCTATTTGAGCACCTGCTGTCGCAGAGAGGTAGGAAGAGTAAAGCGTACGATGACATTTCGCTTTCCTTCTGTCACTCACAGCCCTAACACACATGCACAGAGTCTGGATTTAGTTCAACGCACCAGGCTCCTTTCAACTGTCTTCTTATCCCCAAACCAAAGCCTGCCCAGCAGAAATTCCTCTTCCTGCGCACAGCACTGGGCATGTTCTTTCCGCTTATGAGGAATTTATAGACCTTGTGGCAAAGAGTTAAAGGTCTTTGCTGGTAGAGGTGGAGAAAAGAGATTCCAGAAGCAGAACTGTAGAAGAAAACTACTTTGTACCCTGTCGTACTATAAAGACGTTTTACTCTGAGTTATCTTCAGTACTACCCGATAGGTCTCCAAGACTTTCAGCAAAGGATGACCTCTGATGTAAGAGCTGCGACTGCCAGGAAATCTTCGGAGCCGGGCAGTGTCTGCAGCGAGCTGGCAGGGAGGGAACAAAGAGTGTGACCACGGCGGGGAGAGCAGCGCGGCAGCCAGGAGCGGCAGCTGCCCGCGGCATCCTTCCAGCAGATGTTCTGCTCTCCAGCAAAAGAGGGCATTTCGGAGGACTCCGGCAGCGCTTTGCCTGGGGATCTGATTTGTTGCAGCTATATGTCTGTTCGGAAAGAAAATCCACAACTTTGAAACTTTCCTGTGTACAGTTCTTAAATAATTAGGTTGCCTTCTTATTTTTGGAAACCTTGCTTGAATATCTTTGGAATATTATATTGGAATGCAAGTAATCCCATTCCTTTGATGCATAATACCTTGAGATTTGTAGCATCTAAAATTTCATTGACATTTGGAGTCAGAAACTGCAGGGGAGGGGGGCATTGCAGGTACTTGATCTCATTGTCCAACAAGTTATTCCTAAGCACATGCTGAGTTTGTAAAAGAGCAGACACGGACATTCACCCGTGATCTGCATTTTAGGAGGGATTTACTGTTTGCAAGGTTCCGAAAAAACGGTATCTGAGGGATCCTGACTTCCTTTACAAACTCCTCGCAGGAGTCTTAGTTCATTAAACTCCACTGCAAAGCCCAAACAGGCTTTGCTTTGCTATTTAAATTAGGCAACTATTACTTCAAGATACCAGACTCCTCAGTAGATCAGGGAAAAGCTGCTGTGCAGAAAAATGCAGTGATAATGAGTAATGGTTTAAAAGTAAGCAATTTGCAAAGTTAGCCTATTTTTTTAATGGACAGTTTTTTGGTTTTGTTGTTCCCCCCCCCGAAATGCATTTACTGGTTTTACAGTCTCAAGGAAGCTTAGTTATAATTGTAACTTTTTAGAAGGAACTTTCAACATCTGATGGAAAATGCAAGCTGCAATGTGGTTTGCCTGCAAAAGCTTCTGTAACCCTGTGGATTTTATGTGGTTTTATCACATGATGCTTGCCTAGCCTAGGACATTGTTGTTTGTGTCAGAGACAAAATGCAATTCTAGTTCACGAGTTCCTACTGAAGTCATATGATGATCATTCACATGTTCCAGCCATTGTGTACTGTGCTCGAGCCACAGATACTAGCAATTAGCAAATCTACATATTGCATGAATTCAACGTACTCGCCGTGATGTTGTAATGAGAGGATACTACTATGGGAGGCCGTATATGTCAGTAAAGCACAGGACTCAGCGGCTAGTGAATGCTTCCTTCCCCTCTGTCACAGAATTACTGATTTGTCTGCACATTTTTTCTTAAGGCTTTCTGTGGCAGCAGCTCTCTAAGGGGAGCAGCAGCGGAGGCTGTGGCGTGGAGCTCGATAATCCCAGGCATTTTCTGCTGTTTTGCTAAATCTCACCCACAGGTAGGGCCAAATAAAAGTCACCTGTCCCTAACTGTGGGTGAGATTTAGCCAAAAAAAAAAAAAAAAAAAAAAAAAAAGGGGGGGGGAGGAGGAAAATAGTAACCTGCACAGCTTAGGACAGGGGCGTGGGGTTCCCATCTTGTCCCTCAGCAAAATCCCCCCGCAGCAGTAAGCGCTGCCGTCTTTTTGTACAGTTCTTGCTGATTGCTGAGCAGAGTCATGAAGTTAACACCCTGTGCAGTGAGTAGTTCACGCTTTTCTTACTGCCTTTCCCTTTTTCATAGCTATTCAAGATTGAGACATTTTGTGGTTTTGAATGAAAGGGAAGCTTGTGATGTGGACCTGTGAGTCCAGAGGTGAAGCTGTGGCATATAACAGCACTTCTGAATTTCCACCTGTCCCTTGAACCTTGCTTCCAGTTGTCTCTGCTTCCAGCTTGCTCTTACTGGTGTTTGGTGATTGTATAGGAAATGTTAATTAAGGAAGTATTAGGGCAGAGCATGTCACTTTGAACAGTATAGACTACTTCTGTCTCCTAGCGCTGCCCACTAGCAAATGTAAATAATACCAGCCTTACGTGGGTGTTTTGAGGTGTAATGAGTATATGAAAACTACGTTGAGATCTTTAGGTGAAGAGGGTTGCCTAATGCTAGTATAAGTGACGTTAGCTAACGCGGATGCTGATTCTGCTCGGGATGCTGAGATTCGCAGGGGAAATCACAAACGTTTATGAATTGTGAACAAAGCAGTGGTGGAGCATCTCCAGTGCCAGCGATTGACACTACTGCGTGTGGGGAGCGGGTGCAGGTTCTACCCATCCTCTGTGTCAGTTCCAGCTCCACCTCAGCCCTCCCAGCTCCCTTTCTGCTACGCTTTCTGTCTGAATCTCTTATCAGAAATCACCCCTTGGACCATTTCTCCATCATTTTGTGAAACTTTTCTGGCTTCTTTGTAATTGTGGTTTTTTCAGCTTTGTTCATTTTCAGCCTCACGATTCCCTCGTGCTGAAAACGAGAGGAGCTTGTCACCTCTGTGCCCGCTCTTCGAGAGGACATGGGGACTTAGACACAGCTAGGGAGAGGTCTAGGAAAGTAATGCGTTTTCTCTCTGCTTGTCTGTTAACATGAATCTCTCTTGAATTCTGTGCCGTTCTTGCTCAGTTACTCCTAACCTGTGTGTTTCGCTGTATATCGCGATCCAGCTGGCATTGTGGCTCCGGAGGGCCATGCCACTCTCTGTCCTGGTGGGCACCGGGAGCGAGATGGAGACAGGTGGAGCCTATTCTTGCCATCCTTCCTGTAAGCGCTTTGGGGCCATCCTTTCTTCTAATCCAGGGTCTAAAAAATTAATTTGTAAAGCTTCAGAGACGCATCGCCACTTAGGGAAATGGAGTTGGAGTGACCTGTTAGCTCCTGGCTCATTGGAGAGAAACCAGCTCAGCTTTCTTTCCTACAGCCAGGCTGCAAGAGACACTAATAAATATTCTGTTAAACTGTTTTCCTGGGGCGTAAGTCTTTCTGCTGTTAAATGTTTTACTTAAACAGGTAAGTGCAATGCTGCACAGTGATTTCAGGTCGTGGGTCTTAGTGTGGCACGTACGTCTTCTATGTTTCAGAAACTCTGCAGCGATGCTCAGGTGAGAGTTTTTGGGAAATGTTGCCAACTGAAGCCCGGAGGAGACAGCTCTTCTTCTTTGGATAGTTCAATCAATTCATCCTCCTCCTTCTCTGATCCAAAAGAACAATGCCCAAAATACCAGGTGAGTCACTCTTCCTTTTTTTTGCATAACCCATGTCAAATACTGATGGCAGGTGAGGTACTGAATGTTTAAAATGCTTGAAATTAGAAGATGGCAGTGGAGAGCAGTTTTCAGTCAAAATCAGACTTTGGTTCTGACTCAATAATGTTTAATTCTGCAGCTTGGGTTTGAACAAGTCTAAAATCAACCAGCTGCTTCTCTCGGGATGTGTCTTGAATAGCAGCAATTTCTCCAGGGCATTTGTTCTGTCTTATGACCTGGGTGATAACACTCATTCGATATGATCAGAGTTGGCACAAGTATCTTATCTTGGTACAGACGAGGTTATTTTACTTTATTGCTAAATGACAGGGAAATAACAGAGAAATGGGTATCTCTAGGGTTAGTCCATGTAACAGCTTTATAAGAAGGGATTCAGGGCACTTGAGTTACATTTTACATAAGAGATTTTGGCCATGGGAGTAGCTACAGTCATCTGACACAGATATATTTCTGTCATCTCTCCTTCCATGGATGACAAGTGTTTTATATTAAGCCACCCGAAAATAGAACTAAGCCCTTCCACTCTTTGTAATGAAGTAATTGTGTGTTTGAGAGAAGCTGCTATCTCCACAACCTGTTCTGAAGTACAGTACTACTGATGTCTTAATCTACCGTAGATATAAATGAAGAACCTTTCAGTGCTGACTTTCCCACTGTCACGTTAGCTCTTGCTATATTTGGTGAGCTGCGTATTCTTGTTTTCTCTTTCTCGTCACACTCTTTTCCACAGCTTTAGTAAGGTGGCTGAAGATCTGTTTTCCATTCCTCCCTTCCTGGAAGGGCATTTAGCTGTGGTTATGAAAGGAAGAGACGTTTCTGTCAGCAGCTTCCTTTCAGCACAAAATAACCTTCTTCGTGCATTGTGTGACCAAGAAAAATGATGCCCCCCACTATCCAGAAATTCTCTCCTACTGGGCAGGCTCTGTGCAAACAATGGTCAATGTTATTAAAGGAAATTAATTTTAGTGGTTGGCATGAAAGCGTATTTTAAAGCTGTGGAAAGTTTTCCCTTTTAAGTCCCCATTTCCTCATGCGTATCACTTAGTCAAAGTCTTACCGAGTTGAATTGAAATGATCTGTGGCTATGGGACTGGCTCAGAAAGCGTGCAAGAAACTGCCAGCTTAAGTTGGTCTTCCACCGCGTATTTGTTGTGAGCTACCCACTGTGTGCCCCGGACGCCTTCCAGGCTTCCTCAGCGAGTGAGCAGAGAGCCATAAATACAGGACTTTTTTACTGCACAGTAAAATTTTGTGTCATATATTCAGAAGGGCCAGAGTAAGTTTGTCCAGACACCAGTCAGCCTGGCATTTCCTATCTTCTAACTGCTGTGTCTGGTAACATCAGGAGTTACTTAATGTATTTGCAGGATTTATGAGTTCTTTGGTTTGTTGGGGGTTTTCTAAGCTATAAAATGGAAGTCGGAGTAATACAATGCTGTAGGACTTCTTGAATAGTTCTTTGTTTCCTTGTTTAAATACACTTTGACTAGATATGAGCAACTTTAATTGGAAGGTGAAACACAGAGTTTTGTTCCAGGCTTCCATATTTTTAGTTATGTCCTCACAAATGCGATTAGGGATCATTAAAATGAAACTCAATATGGTTATAAGCTTGCCCACAATTATTTGCACATTATGACACTAGTGTTACCTCTGTACCTGCTTGTCCGTGTAGTCGGGACTGAAAGTCTTTCTGATTTGTTGATCACAACATTCAACGTTTATTTCTGTACTGCATTTTTGATTCTCATATGTACTTAGTTATTGATAGGACAATATGTACAGTAAGTGGAATATTAAATGCTGTAAATATGGTATTCAGAAATGTAATTTCCAAATCATGCAAATTTTACTACCTCTGATATGCTAATGTGCAATAACAAACACTTGTGGGTATTTTATGATCACTTTTTATGTGAGCTCGTAAATGTGACCTAAGGAACTGGTTTGTGTCCAAGCTGTTGGTGCTGGGGGTTGTGCCCTTTTTGCCAGATGCTCCTTGGCTATTTTTTGTTTGAGTTTTTAATATTTAACCCCTTTCCTCAGTTGATTGCACTCTACTTTGGTCTTGAGTGACCTTTATTTTTCAGCATTAAAGGCCCAAAGAGTTGAGCTGTAGCAGTGTTTCCACATTGAATGCATTAAATATGTGCATCTTGTTACGCATGGTAAAATTATTAAGTGTAGATGAAATGCCAGACTGAAACAGGCCATGGGTGCATCTTACCACGCTCTGTGCCTTCAGCATTGCTTGTCTCTGCCTTTCAGAAGAAAGGGAAACCCCTATAATTAAACTTGAAAGCAGCTGATTTTCACTTGCTTTTTTAAATTTGGTTGCTTGACAAGGAAGATCGATAATTTATCTTAAGGTATTTTTCCTCAGCTTTAGAATTAAATTTTCAGAGTACCAAAAAGTTGAAACCAAACCCCATCAGGGGCTTGACATTTATTCAGAAGGAGTCCTTCAATTGGAGATCGGCAACAGATTTAAAAATAATAATTGTAACACTTGGCTGTAGTAATTTGCAGTGTCCTTACTTCAAGATTTCATGATGCTGGCAGACCTGTTATTTCCTAGAGTCATTACCATCTGTGCTTAGATTTCCTTGGAGCTGCTGGGTCATACTGACTGATTTTAAAGTCTAGATTTTCCAGTACTGCCTGCAGTGCACCTCGGCAGTATGGTACCCTGGGAGGTAAAGACGGACATTTCTCTGAGACCCAGCTAATGGTCACATTTTGCCCTGTCACACGAACAGTAACCAACCTTGGCATTGTATCCTCATTTTTATAACTGCAGCTGCTACCTTTAGTCACCCCTTCTCTTTCTTGCACTGATAGCAGATTTCAGAGGTTAATAGTATTTCTGTTAAAGTACCATCATCTTAATTGAGAGTGCTTGAGAAGAGCTAAAAATTGAGAAGTGTTATAAGTGCGTTGCCTTTTGGCTGATTAGCATTTCCGTGTTTCCTGCCCTTGTTCCGTGGGCTAGTGTGAGCAGAAGCATCAGGTGGTCATTTTCACACCGCTCCTTACTCCTGGAAGGAACCCGTGGTGTGGACACCCTCTCCTTGGTTGTGCTCTGAGCTCACTCTCTGACACTGCGCAGAATATTTAGATATATTCCAAGCTTGCATAGGAATCGGGTTGAGGATCCTGGTTGTTCAGAGCTTGCATAAGGGATATGGAGAAATGGTACTAAGCATTTTTCCAAACACAAGGTTATTTCTGCGACTGTTTTTAGGGACCTTTTGGAAGGATTACTCCAAGGAAGTGTTATTAGTTATCACCCACCTCAAAGGAAATGTATTCCTTTCCTGCACTGTACCTCACCTATGAACTGCCTCAGCTCTGAGAGTGATCACGATGCTTCAAATTACTCAGGGTGAGGCAGAAATGGAGAGCCAGTGCTAATGTTCTGCTAGCCGGGCGATGAAGCAGCCCCGGCGAAAGGGACACTAGCCTCAGCCATTGAAAGCACACACATCAGATGACTGTCAGCTGAGCAGTCGCCTCCAGTTGATTGCCCCGAGTTTTGCAGTATTGGATCTAGCCGGTGATCCTCCCCCTCTGTATCTAGCCAGTATGCCTTAGGGCAAGCTCTTGCCACAGGAGAAGCAGGAAAG
>JMFS01104875.1:0-20041 GCA_000699545.1 Podiceps cristatus
GAAAGATTTTCTCCTTCAGCAAACTACACTGGGGCAGCGTGCTGTCTGCCGGGAGTTTAACTGTTTGCAAACATCATTTTCACCTTGTGTCTATAGGTATATGTAATGTTACGTGCTTCACTCGTGTTGTTCCAGCTGTTGCTGAGGTAGTAATGAACATCAGATATTACCTTAGTTGTTTCTGTTTCTCATGGCACGAACTGTGCTGTGTACCTGTGCTCCTTGGTAGAAGGTGCTATGTTAAATTTAACTCATGATATTTGGGTAAATCAAGGCAGTTAGAAACACTGGAGTCTGGCGTGCAGGAGGGATGTGAAGTGTCTTGCAGCTGCTCTTCTGCCCCTGCCGATGGGAAGATTACAGCCCGCCTGTGTGGAGAAGAGTAATGACCAGGCCCTTTGCCAGTTAGGGATGTGCAAGCCCATATGGAATTTACGCCACTGAAATCTTCATATGCCCAGGAATTGCATTTGCTAGTTCTGATGAAGACAGACAAAATATTGTTTATGGCTTTGGTTGTGGGTCTTGGTTTTTTGTTGTTGGGGTTTTTGTTCAGAGTTTTTGTTTCTTTTTTTATAAGGAGACATTGCAACCTTTCTTTGAACATTCATTTAATCTCCATGATAAATAGACTTTTATATTTGCAGTTCTAATGTGTGCCTAATGTGTTCACTTTTCACCAGATAAGTTAAAATTTGCAGAAATAAATAATGGAAAAAAAAATTCTCTGCTCAAGGGCATTATCACATGAAGATAAAGTTGGCAGGAGGGTCTCTGCCGTTTTCTGGGTAGCAGAAGGATGTGACAAAGTGAAGCAAGGCTTTATCAGGCTTGACTCTTGACTAGAGGAAGGTCTCTCTGGTATTCTTATGCTAAAGATGTAGGCTAATACTTCAGAGGGAAGTCTTGAACTGGAAAGGCCCATCTCTACCACATCTAATTTCTGCATTAGATTCCAAAGCAGATTTAGTCTGTAAATCTACAGAGCACGATTCTGGAGTAACTTCTCATTAAAATAAAGAAAATTACTTTTTTGTATGGCCATATGTATTTGTTATGATACATGCTATTTTTAGTTTTGAATACACACTTAGGAATCCAATCTTTTCTGCAGGTTTCTTTTATCTATTGCCTTCATAGTGTTTCAGTCTGATCAGTATGCAACAGATGATGTTTTCACTCTCTAAATTTAGCTGCTGATGTTCTACGCTATTTGGTATTCTGTATTGCTCTTTGTAGTGGGCACCCTACATGGATAAATGGGCTGCAACAGCCTTTGTCCTGGAATATGCATTGTCCTAGTTGACTTACTTTAACAGTGGGCTCTTTTAAGGGATGAAGTATGTTAATCTAGAATGGTTTAAGACCAATGGAATCTTTATATTTGGGTATATTAATGTATATTTGTGCTTTGTCTGTGCCTCGCACCTAGAGGAGAGGAACCTCTGAGTGAATGTGTACATTGCTATAGTGTTTAATTAGTACTGTTTTTTTGCATACTTATGCAGAGAGTACCAGTGTTCTGTCAGAAGCAGATGTGTAGTCCAAAGGGGTGATGCAGCTTTAGGACCAGGCTAAGGTGAACAAGTGAGGAATCCGGGACACAGTAGGATTAGACTACAGGGTGAAGTCTGGTCAATTACTTTTCTACCTGAAAATATCTCTAACTGCTAAGTATATTTTTTTCATTACAGCACCTATTACTGTAATGGATGTGACTTTCCATAGATTTTTGGCAAGTGGGTCATTGTTTCCTCCGGAAGTCATCAGCTATTTCTTACCCTCCTTGTTCATATTTTAGCATCTTAAGCCAATTTAATTTCATTGTGAAACAAGCAATGACCTTCATAACGTGTAGTTGTATGTACTATTGAAAAAGTTACTGGTTTTTAAGCATCTGCAACAGCTTTTGTAGGTGCATGCAGTTTTAAGAAATAGTGGCTGTTCTAATGAAGTTATTAGAAAACATTTCAAGGTGGAAATAAAGATAACGTAAATGGTGTTACTTCCCCTCTTTTTTCTAATGGCTTTTTTTTTTTTTGGTAGAGTATTTACTTACTTTAATTTGCAATTCATAATTGTTTAAAAATATTGATATTTCCCTCTTAGTGATTGGAGTGATTCCTGGAATCATCTGTGTCACTGACTTGTTTTCGGCTCTTCGATATTGTGGTATGGATTTAAATGCTCTTTGGAGTTTTATGCTATACATCCTGACCGCATGTCAGTCTGCCAAGGTTCAATCATAGGACAAACACACAAAATAATACGGTGTAAGATAAATTTTTATGAGTCTTGCTACTTTCTCTGTAACTGTGTCTTTGTAATCTTAGTTTTTCTGTTGTTAAGTGATGCAGAAGTAAACTAATAAAGCCAAGGGACTAGAACATCAAAGGGGACAAATGAATATAGGTAGGGAGAACATTTTGTGAGCTTACTTTCATTTTTGTTTCACACTGATGTAAATTAGTTTCCAAAGTGAATCTCCCACCTCCGACCTGTCATCTCCATTCTTTATGTCAGGTAAGAGCCTGAAAAGCATAATTTTTATTTGATGCAGGCAGATGAAGCAATCTTGCGTAATCTTCTTTCTCAAGATTTTCTTGCAAGCCTTTTGTCAAGGACCACAGCACTGCTAAGATCCTGATGTATCAAGGTTTACAGGTTGGGTGCCATAATTTAGGGTCATGTAATTACGTAAGTTCTTGATGAAACTGGGAAAAGTGGATATGGATTTATCACTCCAGTTAGGCTAGTCCAGTGCCACATGCGTGCTTTACATAGGAAAAGTTATTTTCTGATTCCCAACCTGGTCTGTAAATTAAACTGTAAATTAATTCCTGAATGTCTGAGTCATATTTAAACTGTAGGATTTTTTTTTCCTATAGGGAAACAAATTTTGTGCTATACCTTTTAGAGCATAAACCAGTGTGTGTCTGTCCCACCTGCACAGGTGATTGGAGACTTGTCTGTGTCTTTGGACGTGGCATGGTATCACACTCATTCAAAAGAATGTGCTCATGCTTTGACCAAGAAATTTAGTCTAGTGCTTTGTTTGATTAACAGGCATCTATATCTGGTGTGTTACTTGTAGCCAGGAAGATGTTTTACCACCTCTTTTTGATAGGGTATTTCTAAAACATTCTTTTGGCTCTGGTCCACATACTGAGGTGGAAGTCACAGAAAGCAGGGTGGATTGATTGCAGTGCACGCTGTTTTGCAGTTACTGGGAATAAGTATGCAATAGAATTGCTTTTCTTGGTTTTGTTTTGGGTTTAGGAGTGTAGTAGCAACAAGTAGTGCAGTTATTTGTGGTATTTGTGGGGGTACCTCTTTACCAAAGAGTGGTATTTTGGTTCCTGCTTGTGTTTGGTAAGCTTTAAACCCTGGCTCTTCTGTAGGCTCCCAGACCTCCCAGTGCTACATGTAAAACTAGTTTGTAGCACTGGGTTAGAGTTCCTAGATGTAATTGTCAAACTACTAGCAGGATATGTTCATAATGATGTGCTCAGCTTACTAATGCTTTCTTTTTCTCCCAATATTTGTTTCTTTGTTTTTTTGAGTCATCTACCAAGAGGAAGACTGGTTTCAATGAGGAGAGCTCTTCCTTGTGGTACCTACACATAAGACAGGCAGCTTTTTTCATTTAAGTGGAAAATACTGAGTGTGTATACAAACTGTTTGTATATTCAAACTGGTTTTACTCTCAAAGTTGTAAATGGGCCAGATTTACTTGTCAGACTGTAAGGTTTGGAAATGGAATTATGTCAATAGTGCTTTTGATAGCTGAGGAGTGGACTTTATGTATGAAGGAATCCCTTCTACTTCACCGCTCCAAAGCTTATTTTTAAAGCTAGTTTAGATTTTGGGTTAGACTACAGGTCACGGCTTCTCAAATAATTTAACTAGTACTACCCAAGCTACCCTACACAAAAAATACTTGTGGGGCTGTGTATGGAACATTGAGGAACAGAGCTGACTTCAAACTACCCTGGCCTGTCTTTCCAGCCGGTTGCTGTTTACCCTGGCCAGGTTGTCTCTGTGGCCATGTGAATGCTTGTGTTGCCATATGGGAAAGGGTTGTGGAAGGATGAGAATGAGCAGTTGGGAGGCTGAAGGAAAGTGGAGGGCATAAAAACTCTGACCTCACATTAGCCAGTCTCTGAATAGTCTTGAAAAGTATTTCTGTTTCTCTGTTGATAACTACCAAAGCACAGCAGTATGTTTGACTCTTCAGAAATATTGAGAAACAGCAAAAACCTTTTTCCTCATCTTTACAATAGCTCTAGCTAAACTGATTTTAATAAAAGAATAGCTCAGATGGTAAGGGAGAAAGCATTATTAATTTTTATTAGTTTTCATTATATGGGTCCATTTGGCTTTAAGACTGTGTCCACCCTACCAAAGCAAGCTCTGTTGACAAAGTAAAATCAAGATTTTGCTGTGCTTTCCCTGCCCCCCCCTCCCCCCCAAAAAAAAATTTAAACAGTTGTCTTGCCATGTGGAGAAGGTCAGCTGAGTACAGCATATGTGTTTGCCTAATATGTTTGAACACATTGCCCTAAAGTTTGTTAGACTGTTGTTAGATTTTTGTTGGCTTTTTTCCCTCCTCTTGAAAAATGCACTGCTAATGTGGGAACATGAGCTTGTCTTCCTCAACCCGCCCCCTCCAGCCCTCCTCCCCCCAAAAAAGAAATTGCTGATGGTCAGTGCTTTGTATCCACTTCACAGAATTAACTTTTTTGACCTCCAAGGTTTTCAATGAAGGGGCCAAACATCTGTTTTCAGCCTTTTAGAAGTCCAGGGGTTGCATACTATAAATTAAAAACCACTGTCCTAGAAGAAGGCACTTACTTAAAACAAAGAGGCTAGAAAAAATTAACCATGGGTTTTAATTTACAGCAATTGTTTTGCACTTACCTTTCCTGGAGTGCAACATGATGTTAACCTAATGCAGTTTGACTGTGGCTGCTTCAGGAAAGGGCTGGGCAGGTTGCTGCGTCTGGGCTGGGCGCTTCTGCTCTCTCCTTTCTCAGCCGTGTGGCGTGTCTGCTCTCGGTTGAAGTGGTTCATGCAACTGGCTTGCAGCTCAGCGCAATACTCGGAAGCAGTGGGAGCGTGAGGCTGGGGAAAGTAAACAGACTGACACAGTCCGTTTCCCACAGTTAAATGAAACCACACCTTTAGTCCGTGTTACCGATTGCCGCAGATGGAAGGGCAGCTTTGTTATCCAGGTAAGAGACTCTAACTTAAGGCCACTGTCAAGAAGGCATTGCTCACCAGGTCTGCTTTTCTGAATCCTTAGTGAAGTAGCTGATTGGAAAAAAAAACCTTTCACTTTTATTTCCTTTGGTAGAGGTGTTTTTTTTTTTTGCTGACTTACTGCCCTATACTAGCTCATTTTGCCAACTGCCCAGTGTTAGCATAAGGGGAGCAGAAGGGACATGTGATGGTAAACAGATCCACCCTGGTAGCAGCTGTCAGGTGTCATGGCTGTCTCATAAAACATGCTGTAAGTTACCTCTGCAAGGATTTAGTACATTGACATGGTATCTTTGGCTTTGGTGGAAAAGCTCATAGAAGAAGCTGCCATAACTACTAAACTACTATTTCTCTGCTCCTCTATCTCTTGTAGTTTGCTGTCTGTGTTGTGCCAGTTGAAACTGTTTACTGCAGAACTGCTCTGTATTCTGAATAACTGAAATTATAAAAATAGACCCCTTCATACTTCTATTTTCTGGTTGTTTTTAACCTAGATTGTTTTCATGGTGCAATTTGTAATGTGGTCCTACACAGGCGGCCATCTGCAGAATAGAGCATCAGATGAGAGCCGGAACAAGTGATCTGTGAAAGGTGGGCAGGAACTTCTGCAACCAGCTTCTTTGTTGAACCCAGTCAAGAAACTACATCTTCACCATGTAGCACTTTTTCCTGACAAACTTCTCCATGTAGACAAGCTTATGGTATTTAAACTATACTCAATGTGCTGACATTTACAGCTCTACGAGTAGGAGTGCTGTGGTGGAAAATTATTTGAAGGTGAAGGGAAGGGCTAGCATAGCTTTTGCTGGGTAGGAAGCCTACATGATCTACAGTGGCAGAAGGAAACTGAAATCATGCGACTGCAGACATTGGGAAAAGAACTGTTTTCAGTATTGAAAGAATTGCAGCTCTCTGTCATCTATACTTCATTTCTTCAACATTTTTTTTAACTTAGGCTTTTGTAATTTTCTTTGACAATCTCTCTTTATCTTGCCAACCATGAACGTATGCTGTAGACATACATGCTTCTAATAGGTAGGGTTGTCTGCAAATACATTTGCTTCTCAGACTGCTGATCTCTGAACCAAAGCAGAAAAGCAAGAAAGGGTGAGAGAGGGATTACAGGCTTGCTTCTGTTACTTTATCTTGCCTGGTTTTCCTGCCTCATCTCAGTCCGAGGTAGCTATGTGGATGGCTGTGTAATTGCTAGCATTGCTGTCAGGTCCTAGTAGCCCTGGGGGCTGCGCTACTTGACCAGTGCTGTTTGAGGGTTGCTGTGCTGTCAGAATTTAGGTGAAATCTTAGAAGAATGGAAATGCTCTTTTTTTTTTTTTTTTTTTTTTTTTTTCTTTTTTTTTTTTTTTTTTCTGTTCTGTGCAGAAATGTGGTAATTGCTATGAATTCCTTCTCAGTTTGATGGCAGTGAGTCAGATGCTTAGCTGGTGCGTTTGGCAAAGCTCACTTTTGTAAGGGCAGCAGTGCTGTTGTGCTTTGGCTGGGGATCTGTCCCCTTGCTTTGGTTTGGGGCACAGAGCTCCGCTTGCTGCCTGCGCTGTTTGACCGTCAGCAGTGGGAGTGAAATCTTACTTTCTGTCTAATGCAGAGGGATTTGGTTTAGTTGTAAAACCCTACCTGTCCTTTGCTGTATAAATTTAAAAAGTTTTAATTTTAGGTGTGATGGAAGCAGAACTGACCTTGCTTTAAAGAGAGCTTCTAGAAATAACTTTCATGCGTTCTTCATGCACTGAAGTATTGAAGAAGTGGATGTTGTTTAGACAGGTAACTGTTAGTCTCCACTATCCGTGTGCTGAGGGACTGCATAAAATGGTGTCAAAGCAGGTATTTGAAAACCTCCACAATTTGATCCGTACTTCTGCCAGTTACTCAAGTATGTGTGGTCACCTAAAGCACTTTAGCAAAAAGCCAAGAAAGAATTCTGAAATGATGGAAACTGAGGCTGAAGCAAATAGGAATTTGTAAGTATCAGCACTACAAAGCTCTCGGTGTTACTGATTTAGGTGCTCCTGCCATTTCGTGAGCGTTGGCCAACGCCACCTCAGCAAGGAAATTAGTGGAGTCATGGGAGAATCTATGTGGTCTTTGTCTGAGGAGGAAAGGCAAATGCTTCATCCTTTGGAATAAGGAGGAGGAAGGGAGCATAGAGACTAGTGTTTTCTCTGCAAGGGTGCTTGCCAACCTCAGGTCATTGAGCCCTGGACGTAATACCGCTTGAACAAATGGACTTGCTAACACTTGGCAAGACTTGTACAGATATTTGGAAGTTAACTTGCAGATCCAAGTAATGGTGCGAGACACCTGGAAGGCTCAGTCACTCTTTCTATGTGATAAAAATGAGGACTGGCATCTTGCTTTTGCCTGGAAATGGTTTGTGTTGGTATTTCAAGCTGCACTTTTAAGTGGTTTGGCTTCCTTGAAACAAGGTGTTTGAGGAAAGAAAAAAAGTTAACATGCTGGTTTAACCACACACAACTGGAGCATGTTTTGAGCCTAACATTGTTACTGAACGTTGGGCTGGTTTTTGTTCACAATTATGCCACTATTAGTACACTTTAGAAAATGGTTTTATTTGAAATTTCCACACATAAATGTAATTTATTTTTTTTTTTTAAAAAAAAAAAGTATTTAGGAGCATCACAAGTTAAAACTGCTTATTGTGCCTTTGCTATTTTTTTTTCCTTTCTTGTTCTTACTCCTATTTTTGTCTCACCAAAACTCTATCATTATGGAAACACATAGTTAAAACTTGGCTCAGCCCCTTCTGTCCTGCAAGACTGGATTGTTCTTAAAGCAAACCAATTTAATTGTATTCCAACGGCTTCCTTTTTGCATTGTTTGTTTCTATTAAGTCAATGGTCCCGGTGGGGATAGTATCTTCAATACTTTGTATGATCCAAAGCGTTTATTATATTTCAGTCTGATTCTGGTTTTTAGCATTATATTGTGCTAGGACAGAGAGACAATAGTGTGCACTGTTTTTTGTAACATAACCAAAGTTTTCTTTAAAATTATTTTGGTCTTGGGTATAGAGTAACTCTCCCTGTCTGTGCTACTAATGTGACCATGTTAGAAGAACGAATTGATGCTGAGTGTGGATGGCACCAGTGTCCTGGAGCTGTACTGTAAGAGAGTCTGGGAATAATAATGTAGTAACACCGCTTCTGAGCTTACGGAAGGTTTTGGGGATAGGAAGCTGTTTTTCTGAACAAGCTTCTTTTTCCCTTGATTGGTATCACTGGCTTTGAACCACAGGGCATGGTTCCAGGAATTGTCCTGCAATAATTGTTCTTTGAAAAACTGTTTTAAAACTTGCATTGCAGCTGTGGGGCTCTAAACTGAGAGAACAAAACCAAAGCCATCTTTTGAGTGCTTTGCATTTTTTCAGTTAAATGACTACATGTCACTCCTGGTTATCAACCGCTCATGTGAGAAAACATCCTTCGTGTTTAACTAAACCGTTTGCAGGAACCTTGCCAGTTCACTTGTTGCGCTGAGTGGAGCCCTGCTTTGCACAGACAGGCTGCTGCTGTAAAATGAAGTCATCCCTTACAGCTCTGTCTCTGCCCCATATCTGCTCTCTTTTATAAAAGGGTTTTGAAAACCTTCCTCCCCCTTGCCTGGCCTTGCTTCCAAAAAAAATTGCCAGTAAGTGGGGCAGGGCCTCTGGTCTTATCTCTGTTGTCAGAGCTGCCTGCCTGTTAGGTGGCAGCGGGGGCAACACTTTTCAAATGAGACTTTCCTGTGCTGAGGGAGGCCCTTGTTTTTTTGTTTTAACAGCTTCCTATTGTTTGAAACAGCAGGTTGTCCCCTCCCACACTATTCTAGCTCTTTCCTCCTCCCTTAAATATTTTTTCCATGCAAGTATTACTCAGAGCAGTTACTCTAGCACTGAGTCCTCTGAGAGTCCCAACCTGCTCTGTCTCCAGCTTTTGCTGCAATACCACTGTGGCGTTCCCACAATAGGAAGTGGATTCTTGAAGGTATGTCTTTCTGGTTTTTAAATCTGTTGTTTTAATTCACTGTCACCACTGCTGAAATGTGACATTTTTTGCTTGAGTCCAAGTTGTCAAAAGGAATTCTCTCCTATATATGGTACCAAAGGTAGAAGATACTGCTTTTCAATGTGTGTTGTTGTTTTTAAGATGCAAAGAGTATTGCTTTAGTTTGTTAATAGTTTGCTTTTCTACTCCTCCTGTCTAATAGTGTTTCTTATATGTACATTTTATTTATGTTCTCCTACCTGTGTGAAAGGTAATTTCTAAGCCATAAGCTGCCTCTGGTCCACCATACTGTAGCTTCTTCTGACTAATAGTATCCATGATAAATTTGAAGATGAAGCCAGTCAGAATCTCTTCTCACCTTAAGGTTTGTCAGAGCTGGAAGGGTTGTTGGCAGGTTTTTTCCCATCCTTGTTACTCTACAGTATAACTATTACCTAGTCAGAAGCTCTCAGGACTGCTATTTTGATAATTCATATGTGGTTTTGCTTCCCTTGTTGAATTCTGTGTTCGAAAGTTGATAAATATTACATATGTGCAGATCTTTTTTATTATTTTAGCGTGTTGATTTATGAAAGTCAACTTCCTTTGGCTGGTTTCCTGATCCCCTGCCTTCTGTAAAGTGTCTTGTTTCCAAAATAAATAGTAATTATTTTGTGAATTTTGGAAGTCTACCACTTCTCACTGCTTCAGCTTAGCATGAAGTACTTCTTTGTTTGAATTTGTAGATTTGAAAAAAACCCACAAACTATTTTCATATATTTGGTGATAGTAAGCAGTTGCTTTAATTCTATAAAAAGATAAATCCAGTTCTAGAGTTTGTCACTGGGAGGGGGGGGTGAATAATCTGTGTATTACTTCTACTGCTCATCGTTCAGTATAATAAACACATTCTTCTTGTTCAAATGCATTCCTGACTTTTTTAAAGGAATAACTTCTTTGTAATCCCAGTGTGTTTTAGGGTGCCTGAGACACTGATCATAGTCTGCCGAGGCAGGGCTCAGCTGATCCACACCTGGACGAGGAAGTCCTGCTCTCCTTGCCCTGGCTATAACTTCTCGATGAGTTGATCCAGCTCACTAAACCAGCAGGAAATAAAGCAAGCACCTCTCCTCCCCTGTCCCCATCCACCCAGAAGTGCTAATTTTGTGAGCAGAGTTTGCTCCTGGGAGCTGGAGAAGCATTGTGGTGGACATACAGAGGTTTATGTTCATTTATAACATAATTACGCCTGTAGGTTACAGTCAGTCATCTCAGAGTTCTAAGTGTCTTAAAAACCCAAACAGGCCGATTCCGGGTTAGTGTTCCCCCTCCAAAGAAACATGGCCAAAGAAACATGACAAGCAGCCAGAGGAGCAAAGGAAGCAGACTGTGGTGGCTGTCATGATGAACAATGGTTTTGGCACACCTGCTGCCTTGCCGCTGAGCTTCTCCGTGCTTGGCAGGAAAGGAGTGATTTGGAGGATAACCAAATAGTTTTGTAGATGTTTTTGGTATGTTTCCATCTTCTCTGAGGGAGAGAAAACAGAAGCACTTGCTTTATAATGTAACAAGTGGCTGGTGAAGGCTGGTACCATCAACTTTTGGGGCTGGATTTAATAATGCACTTATAGATGGGAAAGTCAATATTATGTTAGACGTGGGGGCCCTTAAAAGTGAATAGAGGGAGACTGACAGGAAGGGGGACTAGTGGTATATAGTCGAAGCAAGTGTTAGAGAAAATGATGCTTATGCTGCCCTTCTGAATAGTTTTAAACATATTTATATACTATTATTCAAGAAAAAGTTTTTTCTAGTAATTAAGAAGCAAAATGAAGAGAGCTAGAACAAATGCATTTGTAGGAAGGTTTTGCAGTACGATATGGTTTTTGACTCCACTGAGAGTCAAGTGGTGTTAAATCAGTTGCTGATTCTCCTGGGTGTTGTCATGGATGTAAGCTGCAAGACAAGATTACTATTCCCAAAGAACAGTGTGTCACAGCCATGACATTTCATCCATTTTCCAGTTGCATCTTTTCAGGTTCTGATGTTTTGCATCATAATAATAATATCTTTAACTGATGTATTAATATGTATGAGATTCCACAACTTTTCTGTAAGTTTCAATGTACTCAGTTCCCCAAGAGGATATGTGTTACTGTTCCTGTCCTAATTGGTGAGCACCTGGGTCACCAGACTACATTGGAATTGGAGAATTTGGGGGGGACTGGGGGAAAAAATGAGAATTCTAAAAAGCCAGAAAAACTCTCTTCTGATCTAGCAAAGAAAATACATCTGTACATGCTGCACATTTTGGCTCAAGGTCAGAGCATTTTAGCTTCAAATGGAGGGACTTTGGTCCCGATTGACCGGAAATGTAAGGTGTTTGTTTTTTTTTCCAGGTCAGCCACTTGGTTGCACATGTGCACATGCACTTGTGTATGATTTATTTTCTTAATCGCCAAAGAAGAATGCATACAATATTCTTATTTTTTCCTGTCTCCCTTACAGGTGTGTATAAGGAAGTGTTATATGCTGTAATGTTGGTTAAGCAATGGATACTAATAATAATAGTGACAGTGCACCTGAATGCTTTCTTCTAGTATCGAAGGAAAATTTTGTAATTGATTTCTCAAAAAAGCATTTATTGTGGTGTAACAAAGTGACTGAAAATACCATTGTGGTGGGGTGACCCTTATTGATAAGGATAGCTTTTACAGATGTTGCTTTCCCAGATGTCAGGTGATTGTTCCTTGAAGGCTGGTTATTCTGAGGGAGAGGACTTTTAAACAGAACAATGTTTGATTTTGTCCTTTTATCGTCTTGCTGGTGTTCTGGATCTGCATCTGTTTCTGTACCAAGGCGCTAATCTTCCACAGACTGTCTTCTGTCAGACACAAGAGTTATGTCCCTTCAGCAGCTTTTTGCGTCACCAGCGTATCATCTAGGGAATTCCGAGGAAAACAAGTTACACTGTACAGCATTACAATGCTTGGAGATATGAGCCTGGAGCAATATCAACAGGTCTTGTCCTAACAGTATTTGGCAAGAGGTGTGGGCAGTGTGGCATGTGGCACTGCTGTGTGACTGGAAGGTGAAGGCTCTGTCCTGTGACCAGCTCCAGATGGTGCTGGTGTGGGGGCAGCCACATGATCTGGAATGGGAGCTGTGGGAAGAAGCAAGTGTCAAAGACCATCTTGAGGTTTCAGATGGATGTGTCTAACTCTTCTGCTGTAGTGAGCCCCCAAAAGACTTGAAAGGATTTTAACATCAAAACCCCCAAATTTCATTTAAATAAGTACTAGAAATTTTGCTTTTTTAAAGAGAAAATTCCAAAGAACTAGGGAAAACAAAATGGAAATACAATTGTGTGCAACTTCCTTGTTGCCCTCTATGTCTCAGCTTCCCAGCCTGTCAGTCACTGAGTGACCCCAAGTGTCTATCAGAAATTTTGTGCCATGTCTAAGGCCAGCCATACCCTGCAGTCCCTGGAGCCCTCTCCTTTGAACAGTCTTGGTACCTCCCCAGGGGAGGACATGGCTTTACCCCTGTCCTCAAAGGTTCTACATGGCACAGCCACACTCTTAAAGGATTGCACACATAATTAGAAGCAAAAAAGCAAACACTTACATAGATGACCCATCCTGAGACCCAGTGACATCCCTATCCCCTGCTGTGTGCGATGGAGCGGAAGAACCTCTGGAGTCCTTGTTGACTCTGGCTGGAGACCTTTCCCCAAAGCTTCTCTGTGCTGTACCCCCAGCCCTGTTCCCTGAAGCATTCTGCTTGGAGGGATGAGGCACGTCAATTTAGGCTGGGTACTTTTCTCTGCCAGGGAAAAAAAAAAGAGATGAATAGAGTAGACAGAATATAACATACCAGTAGGATGCTGTGATTTATAAATTTAATGTGTTCTGAGCTAGACTAAGCCAGAAGCTGTGTAATCCTTTGTGCTTAACATCGCAGCATTCCTGGGAGTAACTGTTAGAAGTGTACGTGGTTTCTGCCAGATGCATGTTGTCTTCACTTTCATAAGTGGTTTCGGCCATTGGTGCAGGATCAGATTTGGGAGAGTAACAGAAGGAGCTGCTTGCAGAAGGACCCACAGCAGCATTTGAACAGTTGAACCACTGCTGAAAGAAATTAAGCTAAACCTCTGAAGTAGGCATGCTTTTATTTACGGTCCAGGCTGAAATCCTATTGTCCGAAGTAGAGCAAGGCTGCTTTTTTCTCTAGCTACACTTTCAGTGTTGAACTCAGTGGCTTTAACACTTGTTGTTGGCTGGGTACTTTGCAGTCCTGTCGGGCCAGGCCTCATTTTTGTATATGGGGGCATGTGTACCTACCCTCAAACTTGTTCTTTTTTGTTCTATCTTAAAATAACAACAAAATATTTTATAAGGGTGTTTTCCTCTCCATATGTACCAGTTGGTTAAATGTGTTATAACTTCCCTGGGCACCCATAGAATTCTGCTTTAATTTCACATTTATCAGGCTTCTTCCAGTTGCAAAGAGAGGAACTCTTGTGAACTGCCTCTTCATGCTCTTTTTCTGCCAGTGAGCGACCCACAAATGATGTGGAAAGGCTCCTTTCATGGTATACACCTCCTCTCCAGTACTTTGTGGTTTTGGGGTGTGTCTGGTTTTTGGTGGTGTTTTTTGGGGGTTGGGGGTTTTTTGTGGGGGTTTTTTTGGCATTTGTGTTTGGTTTTGGTGGTGTGTGTTTGTTTTTGTGGGTTTTTTTTTTTGTTTTTGGTGTGGTTTTTGTGGGGGTTTGTTTTTGGTTTTTGGTGTGGTTTTTGTGGGGGTTTGTTTTTGGTTTTTGGGGTTTTGGTTTTGTTTTTGGTGGTTTTGGTTTGGTTTTTGTTTTTTTTTTTTTTGGTAGGGAGCTTCTGGTGCCACTCAGTAGTGTCACTTCATTGCCAGGCAGAGAAAAAAAATAAATTAAAGCTGTTGACATCATTCTTCTTTTTCTTACCCCAGCACCCAACTGGTCTGTTCAGCTTGTACTATACTACATTTGCACAGCTTCTGCTTCTGTGACCCATTAGGACAGAGCCTACTTGTACTTAACAAGAGTCTCTTTCATGCTTTGTGGATCTCTCCAGGCCACAGCAGGACACAATATAATCCCTTTTGCATTTGGTAGTTTTACAGTACTCTTCTGGTGAAGATGAAATAACCTTTCTGGATGAAAACAATAACATCTCCATAAGCCCAATTTTGATACAAGGTAATTGTAGCATTATTTCTGCATTTTATAGAGTGAACAACAGTGTTCGTTGTGTGTGTGGTGGTTTTTTGTTTGTTGTTGGTTGGGGTTTTTTCCTTTTTTTTTTTTTTTTTCCCCAGCAGATACCAAGATTAAGATACTAAAATCTGTAAGGAAAGAGTTGTTTAAGTTTTTAAAATCAGTATGGAAGTAGTTCCTTATGGTAGCATCTGGTAAGACTTACATAAACAGTGTCTTTGAATCATAACTTAGAAATTTGAATTCAGACTTTGAATTCCGAGGCCAGAGTTTTGTGGAAGTTCACATGCAATTCTTACAGGTTCACCTTACAGATCTTTCATTTTATGTGAGAACTAAAAGTATTTCAGAAAATTTGTTTATAGGATACAATCTGCTTTGCACACATGAAACTTCCATCTGTGTGTACTGTGCGTATTCTGTAATGTGTTAGTCTCTGAAATGGATTTCTGACATATATACTGTATATGAAAATCAGAGAAAGTACCTTTTGCCTGTTTTAGCCTTCTACTCCAAATTTCACACTGTGAAACAGGTTGAGTGGGATGTGAAGGCTTTTTTTTACAATTGCTTGATAAAAAGATACAGGGTTTTTTTGTTCCCCAAAATACTTATTCTAATACATCTTTCAGAATGTCTTAGAAGAATTTAAGCAGAATAATTTCAGTATTTGTAAGGAGCTTCTCAATGAAAGTCAAATTTCAGGTAATGGAGGTAGCTGTATGTCCTATTACACAAGGGCTCCTGTCCTGTGTCAGTTGCGTGACCTTGCCTGTACTTGATGTTTAGTGAGTTCAGAGCTGTTGTGCATTCAGTTGTCATTATTCTCTTTAAAACACACAGAGCCTTGCAAAATGCCCACTTACGTTATGAGCTCATATGATGGATTGGGGCTGGAGCTGAGGAGAGGCACAGTATGTCCTTGGCTGTCGGCTCAGCCAGCCACGGCCCAGTCAGCCGGGTCTTGGGGTGCAGGAGCCGCAGGGAAGCCATGGCAGTGTATTGCAAATGCTTTATTTGCCAGTGGGAGACAAGAGCACTATGGGCAAGTTTGGAATGTAAAGGGGAAAACCAAAACAAAACAAAAAACCCCAAAACCAGCCCAACCCAAGCAATCAAACCCAGAAACAAACAACCCTCATCAGCTTGCAGAGTGTCTTTTCCTCTGATTTCCATAAATGCATTGATCAGATGTTTCCTTCTGCTGATCTAGTTATATAGAAGACAAGAAATCAAGCTGAGTTCTACTCCACCTCCTTGTCTGCTCCAGGTTGTTGGCAAGGCGTATGGTAGCATGATATGTTTCCCCCATCCTGTTTGTTTATTTTATTCTTCCCTTATGCTATTAGCTGTTGTGGAGAGGGGATGTTTTAGTTGGGTAAGGTTTTTTCTTGTGGTATTTGCATGTGTTTTTCTTAATCAGGTTCTGAAGTCTTCAGTGGGCTTTGCAGGGAAAATGCTTCTGTATACAAAGCCAAATAAAGTAAAAATGAGTTTTCCTGTTTGTTAGTTATGCTTATTCCTCTGAAACTAAATAGCAATGATCTTAAACCCAAGTTGAGATCAAGTGCTTATGCATGTGTGTGTACACTCGTGGTTCTGCTGAAGTGTTATTTATAGCGATACAGCACAGATGACTGTGGATGCTGGGTGCATGGTTTTATATTTTTATGTAGAAGTATTAGTCTATGTAATGATCTGTGCTCCAGCAGCACCCTTTTTGATTGCCAGTTTTAGCACAGCAGGAAAAAATGATGTAAGTAATACTAGGACCAAGCAGAGGCACCTTAAACTGCTGCTTGCTCTTTCTTTACTTTTTCTGCTTCTGCTTTGTTTGTACAAGTTCCTCTGTACTGCCTTCGTTTTGCACTTGGGGTATCTTACTAGTCTGCCAAGAACATGATTCTTACAAGCCGTTGTGCTATGTGGTAATGATGGTATAGATAAAACACAAAATACAGTGAATGAATAGTTTGAGAATAAGCTATAGCTAGTGTTTTAATGCGAAATACTATCCTGAGCTAAGAGAAAAAGAGGGAGAAAGTAAATGCTTTGATGGTACTATCAAATATATTGTCTGACCCCAGCTGTTGATCATGAGAGAAGTGGGAATTGGGTCTGCCCATCCTCTGTGGAGGTTTTCCCTAGCCAGTGATATCAAAAAGTCCATTATGTCCCTGTATTGAGGAAACTGATTTCTGCCCTGGGTGTTGTCTCTCCCCTTGAAGCACTACCTGGAGACAAGAGTGCATTGCAATATTTGACTTTTTGATTCTTAACATGTCATGGGAAAGACCTATTTTTCCACCCGAAGGCTGTCCATCTGTCCATTGCTGCTCTCAATGTGTTGCTGCCTTTGCTTAGTCTGTGTTGTCTTTCCTTTGAAATGGAAGTACTAATAGTATTGGAGTTCTTCTGTTTGCTTGTTTTCCTGCAAAATCCACTTCTTGCTTACCCGTGGTTTTTATCCTATGTGGACGTGTGTGTATAAACACATTCAGTTGTTTCAAACATTACTGAAATCAAGGTATAATGAAATAGTGTTTAATGAAACAGAGGGATATGTAGTGTTGAAATGTGAACAGCATATGATTTGGGAGATGTTTGCTACTGACTTCTGTTTTAAGGAAGGAAAGGGGTGTGAAGATTGACAGGAGAACTCATAGTTATAACAAGGTAGCTGCTATAGTAGAGGAATTTTTCTGCAATTTTTTTGATGCTGTTCAGTGGAAGTCTGTAAGGTCAGGAGAAGAATGGCAGCAGGATTTTAGGATTTAAAAAGCTGTCAGTCATTAAGCCTTATGTTTCTGAATACTACTGACTACTGAAAGCTTCTAGGAACTCTTTAGTCATTGTTGGGCTGGAATTTGCAAGTCAAAAAGAAAACTTTTGTTTTCTTGGGTCAGTGGTATTACTGGAAAAGAGATGAGATTTTCCTCTGAATAAGGTGCCACAGGAAGAATGGCCTTGAAATCTTGTTGCAATAGCTGATGGCTGTAAAATACAGAATTTTACAATGAAAATGTTTGTTTATATCTAGAGATAAAATCAAATACTGAATTAATCTTGAAGCTCCCCTTTGGAGAGCCAAGGTGAAGATTTGGAAAAGGTATAACTGTCAGCAGGAGGCTGGCTGAATGTTTGCTAGAATCAGACCAGAACCTTCCATTTCACCATATGGTTGACAGCTGCCCTGTTCTTTTTTGTTGTGATTTTTCTGTGTAACACAGGATTGATTGGTGATGTTTAACTGCTTTTGAGTGCTTGCATAACACTTGAAGATGCTGTGTTTTCCCCTGTTTATCCAAACTCCACAAGTTCCATATGGAGGGAGATAAAAAGCTGGTTTCACCCCACCCTTCCTTGTGAAATGTCCAGCGCCAAGCCTAGGGGTAGGCAGGGTGTTTTTAAAGTTCAGGCTTGGGAGAGTAAACTCGTATTTCATTTAGAAAGTAATACGAAACTTTAAGATAAGCACTTTGGAAATATAAGTGTGTTAAGATGCAGGCTTTTATTATCCTGGACAGCAGTCTTAGAGCTGAGCAACTGTGAATGGGAGACCTGAAGGGACAGCAGATTATTTTGAAATGGTTTGAATTTACTTCAGTCTGGGCAGTCTTTCTTAATTTTATATATGTTCTTTCCCTCTTTAACTGTCAGAGAAAAGTTGTTACAGAAAGGGGGGCAGCTGCTTCTGAAGGATTTCGGAAGTAGGACACAAAGCTGTGGGCTCGTCTGCCTCATTCCCTGTAACCTCCACAGCAAAAGCATGTGCTGAACGTACTGTGATGCATGAGATCAGTGGTTATTAATACCATGTTTTTGATATGAGTAAAGGTTTTATCTGGGGAGTGAAGTGTATTTTGGCAGAAAGCCCACACAAAGTAAATAACGTGGCCTTTGCATCTCTGGTTCTGACCTCATCTCTCTCATTGTTTGTCTTTGAACAGAAGCTCTTTATTCGATTATGCCACATTATGCTCTTAGAAATTGCAGTCTCTAACAAGAGATGCTTTCTTCCAGAAACTTCTAGATCATCGTGTGGGTTAAGTTATTTTTGATCAGAAAAGGATGTAATGCTGGCTTTACATATTTAGAGCTGTGTGTTTGGCTTTTTTAAAAATCGTAATTTGCCTTAGAATGATTATCATGTTGTATTAGAGCTCTTTACTGGATGGGTTTTAATAGCTTTTCTGATTATTTGAGAGCTAACTGGATACTTTGAGTCCTCTTAACTGCTTTATGAAAGTCTGGAGACGGCTACTCTACTCTCTCTCAGTAGCTTTATGGGATAAGTGACATACTTTTCCACTATTTTGAACAAAAGTCTACATGGTTGTAAGCTTGCACAGAAGACAGGTGTTTGTCAGCTGACATCCTTCTTTCAGGAGGGGCTGCAGAAATGACTGCTAAGTCTCCAACCCTGGAGAAGCACCTGCAGACAATTGGGAAGAAGCAGAGAGGTTCCCTTAGAGCTCAAGAACATAGAAATTTCCAGCCCTCCCTCACTGAACCATCTGCAGTTCAAAGCCAATGGCTCTCTGCTGCCTTTTTACTGTGAGAGATGTTCTTTAAATAGATTTGGCTGTCAGGCTTAAAATCAAATGATTCAGATTAGGTAAATGTTCATAAGACTTCATTGCACTGTTTTAAGAGACACTCCACTATAGTTTTATAAAAAAACATGAGCATTTTGGATGAAGTTGGAGAACTGCTTGCTGTAAAGAATATCTTCATGCAGTACAGAGCTATACTTGGCCCCAGCAGCTTGCAGAGTCGCACTTCAGGATGTTTCTGCAGAACATGGTCTCTCCACACCCCTTGTTGGTCTGAGCAGTTAACAGGAACGTTGAGTGGTTTTGTTTTTCATGGGTTATTTGTTGTTTTGAAAAGTTGGTCTAAGCACATATTCTTTCTTCATAAAGAACTATTTCAGTTTTCTCCCTCCAGTCACTGTAGATGCAGTAAGCTGTTGACTAGTTCAGAAATGCCTATGTTGCCACTTCAGGGACCTGTATTTCCAAGAAGCAATTTGGCATGTCTGTATCCTGCCTACAATTTCTTCTAGTGGTTGGTAGGCAGTACAAATACAGTGGTAGTGACAGAGGTTACTACAGTTTTAGTCAAGTATGTCTGTTATCCCAGTTTTCTCACTGTTCTGTCTCATCCCTTCAGTTTTGGTTTTGATTATCTTGAGGTGGTCCCTCAGAAATGGCCTTCATTGTATCTTCTGGGAAACCTGTAGTGTTTGCCACAGGCTTGCCGTACCCTTACTCTCTAAAGTAGTATATCTGGGGATCTGGGAAGCATTTGGTTTTTTTAATCATCACTCCAAGAACATTCTGATGGTCTTTACTAGCAACTTTTAGCCTAGCATTTGGATAATTATTTCTGCATCAGGTAAGTGTAAACATTTTCCTTGTGTCTGAAAGACCATATATCGTAACCTTATGCAAACTCTGTTTTCTAACGTTGGTTCTGGGGAGTTAGCCTAAGGTCTCTGATATTCATAGATTCATAGAAAGGTCTGGGT
>JMFS01104881.1:0-11925 GCA_000699545.1 Podiceps cristatus
GGTGAGGTGGGTGGGGTGGGGGGGAGACAAAGGTCACTAACTTTGCAGAACTTAACACTTCATTGTTAAAGTCTGCATCTGCTTCTTAGTCCAATATTACATACCAGCTTGCACATGACAAAGTAAACAAGTCACGAGAAAAAAGCCTACACAAATAGGATTCCTTCCAACTCCTTCACCTCCTAGTTTAAGACATACATACACTTTGAGCCATGACATCCAAAATCTGACATCTTTCATTAACCTTAAGAGTGAACAGGGACAGAATACGCATCCTAAAACGTAATTGTTCTCATTCACATGACCAGGCTGCTGTGTGGGAGAAGCAGCAGACAATGCTGTGGGCTTCCACCACTTATGCCCCATATCCCTCCAATTTGCTGTATGTGCTGGAGATGCAGTGACTCTGTCATATTTTAACAAAGCATTTTTTCCAGAAATCTGTGTACACAGCAAAAGGAAACAGGGTTTTTGAGTTTCCAACTCCTGCCCTATAGACAGCAGTTGATTTTTAAGCTACTTCAGGATTTGCCTCAATCTTCAGACATTAATGGAGGGATTAAATGCTTCAAGGGTGTATTTATATAATCTGGGCCTAAATTATCTGAGGGATAGAATGTCTCTGCCACACCTTTCCATGGCAGCAGCCGGGCAGGTTTGCTTTGTTTTCCCTCCAAGGAAGAATAAAGTAAAATAATAACTATAAAACAACAATTTTTAAAAAAACAGTATCTAAAGAGCTAACAAGTTCCATAGTGATTTGGGATTAAATCCCAAGTCTTCCTTAAGGCTTAAGTTATAATTCAAATGCAAAACTGTCAAAACCTTGCATCACACACAGTTCAGAAAGAACATTTTAAACCCCTGAAATACAACCAATCTGGTTAACAAACGCACATTCCCCAAGCAGAGATGTTCTGGGTCACGACTTCTGTACTTTGTACCGAGAAGTGATCCAGCCTTGTGCAAAGTCTGCAGTCTCCACCGGAGAGGACTTCCCCCAAAAGTCGCATTTGAACGTACCCACTTTTAATAAGATTTACTAGACTTTTTTACAGTCTTGTTGTTTAACACGCTTTTCTCAAACCAAAAAGCCAGACCCAAATGTTTAAGCCTCCTCCTACTTCTAGCATATTTTTGCTCATCTGCTCCCTCTAGTTCTACATCCACTGATTAAAAAGTGCATCTCATCTACATTGCAACACTAACCGTGCAAAACCAATCAACCATCTATCACACTTGTGGATTGAAATCTGTAAAGCATCTTACCACAGATAAAACCAGGTATTACCGTGTCCTTCCAAAATAAGATGAATCTTCTCCCTCACAGAGGGGTTTCCGTTTTTTGGGTTTTTTCCCCTTAAACCTAATTAAAGGGAGCTGGAAGGCCCAGCCCTTTGTGAGTACCAGTCCCTTGAACTCCTTGCCTGAGTTTGCAGCCTATGTATAATTTTTGATTAATATTTATTTGACCATTTTGACTTCCTTTTCAGTTCTGCATATCTTACAGTGCCTAGTTTCACTGAACTGGCAGTGATCTGCATTAAGCTACATTTTTTATTTTTATACGCATTAACATGGATTCTTTTTGAGACTGTGTTTTTATTTAAAAAGAAAAAACAAACAGTGCTGCACACAAAAATGGCTACTTTCATACACATGTGAGCAGGGGCTATGGTTTGCTGCTGAATTATTGCATACATTTGAGCACACTGCTCCAAGAAAAGATCTGTAATTGTTTAGCGGTTGGGCTGCTGGCAGAGTTCCCTGCCTGGGGCTGTTTTTATAAATAGGCCTGAGGACAAACAAACAAGCTACTAATAACAAGTCGACTATTCTGTTTTGAAGCAGCTTTGTGTTGTCCAGCACACGAGAAGATCAGATGGCAAATACAGCAAAACCCATGGCAAGAAGCAAGGGGAGATCATGCCAGGAATCAGTGGCACTTCTATTTTTCCAAAATGCTAAAATTTTGGTTCACTAAAATAAGCTTAATTTGGGGGAAATACCCAAATACACAAGGCTGTGTATGGCTGTGATGTTTCAGATCTCCATTTCCACTATTACTAGGTAAAGATAAACCAGGTAAAATGGCTTATTAACAGACATCAACTCCGGAAAGCCTGGTGAATGCCTAAAGCAAGCTGGTCTTGCTTTTTCCACCAGTTCTTTTCACCATGTCCCAGTCGTCACTACATCAAAGATCCGGAGAATACTCAGAACATCCTGTTTGATCTCCTGAAGTTCTCAGGTTTGTCAGGAACACTAAGGCACCTTATCACAACTGTTAGTCGGAGCTTTCCTTTCCATAGGTAACCATTGGGTACCTAACCCAGAGCAAATGTCAGATTTTCTGCCATCCCTATTTTAGTCTGTTCCCCTGATATCATCACAATACCTTGTTTTGTTTTGTTTTTCTTTCTTTCAGTATTTTGTGAAGATGATTTAGGCTTCGCAGCTAAATACCTAAACCCATTTGCGGTCCTTCAGTACCTTTCTTTGAGAAAGACACTTCCTTGGATACCTTTCTCTGGTATTTCACATACTACTTCCTTTTTCAGGAAATAAGTACAATATCGGCAAAAGGTACTTTTCACCTTTGGCCTTGGAAGCTTATTTGTTGCTAATCAGTGGAAGCCAGAGAAGTTTATACAGGAACAACCTATCCTGATGCAGCAACTCTTCCAGGCAGTGCAGTCATAGTAAATTTTTTTGGAGGAAGGTAAGGAAAATTAGGCCCCTTACCCTTTTAAATTTCTTTTCTGTTGCTTATGGATCTTATCTCTGTTAGTTGAAGGATGATCTTCACCAGCCTCTATTGGCCCTGGGTTCTTTGATGTAGACATCATGATTTTTCTGCTTGTTGCACATTTTCTCCGCTAAGCTTCCTCTTGGAGGGGCTTATTTTTTCTTTCCATAACTGTGTTCCTTTTGCTTTGTCTTTTGTATCCTCCTTGGAGAGCATACTTTGTCCCCACAACCCTCCTCGGAGACTTAGCAGCTCTCTTATCTCTTTCTTTATGTCACTCAGCATTAGCAGATTAGTCTGCAAGAAAACAAATCCTCTTTTTTGCTGATAAGAAGAGCCACTTACGCTCACTCTTTGTTTTCTCCTCTCTTTGGAGGGAAGATCTAGCCAGTTCTAATGCCACTTCACGTGATGACGCAAGCAAGAACATGAAGCCTAGTGGACCATATGCAATCACTACCGAGGTGAGCACTTTTCTGCTAATACCTAGAAATGATGTAGTCAGCACGGATTAAAGAAACAACGAAGCGCTCAGCATTTATGGCAACACACTGACGCATTTCAGGGTACGTGCTGCAGCCCTGGGGGAAGCAGCAGTAACATTGCTAGCATAGATGAAAAGACTCTAGGTAATAATATAAAAACACATTTCTCCAGAAGAAAATCCTCTCTGGTAGAACTATATTGGTCCTAAGAGCAGCAGAGCAGAAAGAGGAGCTGGTAGGAATCATGGTCGAGCGAGCAGTGGCTAGTTTCTCTCCAGAATCACCAGCCTCGGAGATATAGTTCTCTTGGCACAGCAAATGCCATTCAGCCCTCATAAATCAGCTTCACTGCCATGAGATGAACTTGTACTTGGTTGAATTTCAAAGAGTCCACAGTTGGCAACATAAAGCTATCACAGCTTTCAGCAAGGAGTAACTTCTTGGACCTATGAGCAGACACCAAAAGGGACACCCACCATCCTCTCAAGGGGGTCTAGATCGTGAGGAGAGCCAAAAGCAACATCAGGCCAGTGGCTAGGCAGCACCTGCTCTCTGGGTACATGGACTAGTACAGGGCTGTTAATCCAGCAACTTTTCCAAAGGCGCTAAATCCATAGGAAAAGAAAAAAATAATCCTTACTAAAGCATAAGGACTACCAAATAAATTACTTAAACATTTCACTGCATTAGTTTATGTACATGCAAACAGCTTTGCTCTTGAAATCTTGCTGCTTCTCAGCAGGTATCTAACAGCACAAGAAAACCTTCAGAGCACCTACTTACACAAGAAGAGGGGAAAATGACATTCTTTTGCATCTTTTATGAAACCAGTTGTTTCTGCAAGGTTCTGCTGTCCTGCTATACCACAGCTGCTCCAGCCCCACTGCCAGCTTTAGCCAATTGTAAGTCATCAGTTTTCAGCACACAATGCAGCTGAAAGCCAATTCGGCTGGTAGCACTGTTGGAAACAAATCATTATTTGCCCAGAACTTCTATTAACCTTTTATTTCCCTTGAAGATCACCACTGAAAAAGGACAGTTTACACCCTTCAAAGAAACCAGAGAATACAGATAGGGGGAAGAAAAAAAAAAAAAAAGGCGGGGGGGGAAAAAGAATACAGATAGGGGGAAGAAAAAAAAAAAAAAAGGCGGGGGTGGAATATAAGAAAGGGAACCAGGGAATAAGAAACATTCATAAAATGTAGCAGAAGGAAAAAGGAAGCAAAGCTTTAAAAATTATTCCAAGCATTATCAGCCTCTCAAGCCAGCTGGAGAAGACCTTGAAGCAGAAACTGAGCAACTTCAACTTCAAATGGGCTCAGATTCTCTCAAGAACTATACACCCCGTCAATAAAAGAAATGTGAAAAGCAGGTTACCCTAAGAGACCAAAGTATAAGCAGACTTAGCTCCAAAGGTCACGTTGTTTTAACCAAATCACCAAACATCTACCCCATCCGCTTGCCCTAATCCCTCCTACTGTAACTTTAAAGCTCTCGACAGCTGCTACTGCTGCAAGGATGACAGAAGTCACCATAACTAAACACGTTTAATTCTGTCTTAATGATTTGTTCAGTTAATTGGTTTGTCTCCCTGCACTAAACTGATCTATTGTCACTTGTAGTTCTGCAACAAGAGGTCTACAGGCTATACAACCTATAGCAAATGCTACACAAATACTTTGCAAATGCAAGCCCTGTTTCAGCAGGCTATAGTTCAATGATTTTCATAGATGTTCCCCTCAGATGTACATTTTTTGCAAGCTAAATTTTAGCTAAAATCAGGGTAAGAAAGGCAAAGTTAGAAAAATAAATTATTTGCCAAATTAAAAAAAAAAAAAAAAACAAAAAACAAACAAAAAAAACCCCAAAAAACACCAAAACAAACAAACAAAAAAAAATATCAACCAAACAAAAGACAGAAAAAAAAAAACCACACAATAATGAATCAAAAAGATCTATCACTGTCACTAAGACCATGAAATCTCGTAGGGTCTCACTGGGTAACACAGGACTCTCTTGTGCCCTCTCTGTGAGACTCTGCCCAACTCTGGCCTAGTAATAAGCCAGACAGCTGTGGGAGAGATCTCAATTTCTTAGTAAATTCTTACAAGATTCAGTTTGGACACAGAAAACCCTTTGTACCCCCTGTAGATCCTCTTGCTGTTTCTCTTTGCCACAGTGGGCCACTCGAGTGCCAGCTATCAGAGCCAAGAGTAAGGAGAAGTCTCTTGTGATCTCTCTTGCTGGCATCCCAGGCAGCATAAAGGACAAGAAGAAGAGAAAGAGAAAGCATTTTTTTTTTCCATGAAACAGTTTACTGAAACCTAGGGAAATAACCTCAATACGTGTAAGCTAAGCCAGACATCTTGGTGATGACACCAAGCTACTGGGCTCCTTCCCTAACAGACACACCAGAGTATCTCACAGGAAGGACTGGATAATATCAATGAGCAGAGGAACAGAAATCAGGTTAAATGAATTAATTTACTTTAATGAATTTAGTTTTAATTCCTAAATTATGTACTTATGGACTATAATTTTGTCTAAAACTTAAACATTCAATAGCTAGAGACAAACCAAAGTGTACCTGACTCAGAAGGTTAACTGGGAGCTATCGTCGTAATGCTTTGATTAGTGTATGCATCAGGAAGCCTCCTGAGCAGATAAAAAGCTTTAATGCCATATATATATATTAGCACTCTGAAAACTCATCTGGACTAATGTGTACGGTTCGGGTCATCTGTGCTCAGGAAAGGTTAATTCAGCTGAGAACAGGTGCACCAAAAGACTATTCTGAGGATGAGAGGAACACAGAGTCTCTCTTGTGGGACGTGACTAAAACAGCTCGGCTCATGTAGTTTCTCAGTTGACAGCTGAGAGCGTACGCGATCCCTCTCCAAAGTTACATAAGGTGGGTAAACACCAACAAGGGAGGAAAGAGATAAAGGACACTTTGTGGGTGCAATTAGAAAATGGAAACTGATTGTGAATAAATTTCAGTTGGAAATTAGGAAGGGAAGAGTGAAATTCTGGAGGAAGGCTCTAATGAGAACAAGAAACATCACTATTTTTCAGACTGATGGAGCTTATTACAGGGAAGATATGATGGGGCCGCCTACAGGATTTTCCTACAGGGGCAGGAAATGGAAATAAATGGCAGGTTAAAGAAGGCTCCTTCTTGCTTTATACATCTTCTAGAGCAAGAAGGGAAAGGAATAATAATTATTTCTAGCATTTTTTTACTAGGCTGAAGAAGTTCTGCTCCTACTGTGGAGACCAAATAACGGACAGAACTGCAGAACAGAAACAGTTCAGATGTTCGATGACTGGAAGGGCTGCGGATACCTGGAAAGGAGTCGTTCTATGTATAAAGTGAGGGTCAACATAAAAATATAGGATAATTCAGACAGTTAATTCTGAACTGTTTCCCAAATTTGGAAAGAGACTGATACACAACACATGGCTACATGTCAGAGTGACCCTATCAGCGTCCAGAGTATGCCAACCATATTCTTTTGCTAAACCTGCATCAAAATATACTAAACTTGTCATAAGAAGTCCTTGCTCTTAATGCCATGCTTCTGGTCCTTCTCAAAAGCCTCACATCAAATATGCTGCAAGGATTATATGCAAAAATACACATGGAAATATGGGTGTATGCAGGCACACCCGTATACATATACACATGACAAAAATGAGATACTATTTATAGACACGTATCATCAGCTTATACAAGACTCTCAAATGTCCCAAGATTTGATGAAGAGCTATATAATGACTCCAAAGGGGAATCAAGATGATCCTGCCTATGTAAAATAACCGATGAGCAGTAATGATCTCCATAACCTACTGAATAGCCTGGAAAACAAAAAAGCAAGCCAATGCTATATCTGTGAATCTGAAGGTACTTTTTTTTAAATAGATTTAAAAGAGAAGTACAAAAAAAAAAAAAAAAAAAAGAGGAAGGAAAAGCTTTAAAAGTGAAATTACAAGTAAAACAAGACAGAGAAAGAAAAAAAAAAAGCTTCCTGAAAATGGGTTGGAGAGGGAACATACCAACACTGTTTTTTCTTTTTATATTTCAAGTATTTGACCAGCCACCACCAGGATCCTTCTTTCACCTGTCTCAGCCACCTGGAAGACTACTTTCATCACATCTAGAAAAACCAAACCCTCACTGGGAGAAGGCTGAACTGATTCATCACCATCTTTCCAGGTTCAAACCACAGTTCCCACGGTGAGGGCGTCCCTTGCAGCATACGAAAAAAAAAGGGCTTAGGGAACAGCCGGCTCTCCAGAGGCATCAGCTGCTGGAACTTTGGGAGTCTGGTGACCTGTCTTTTAAAATAGTGGGAGTAACTTCCGCTGCTCCCTCAGCGGTGCTTTTATGGAGCCAAGAGCATGCCAAAACACTGCTTGCTCTTGCACACAACTCGAGTAACAAAAGAGCAGCTGTACTCAGCTTAAGGCAAGGCTAGACTTTCCCATCCCTTA
The DNA here is from genome assembly GCA_000699545.1 of Podiceps cristatus. Taxonomy (NCBI): domain Eukaryota; kingdom Metazoa; phylum Chordata; class Aves; order Podicipediformes; family Podicipedidae; genus Podiceps; species Podiceps cristatus. Next base: position 7,729 of record JMFS01104881.1, read on the forward strand.
TTTATCACCGCTTATTTCCATCAACCTTAACAACAATGAATGGCAGAGAAGGGATGTTTTATGGGAGCCATAGGCTCACAGGGCTCCCTAATTCTGCCTCAACTGGGACAAATCGACTTCATCTACAGCTGAAGGCAGTAAATCTGTTTACAGAGGAGTCTGGCAACAGACCTCATCACAGGTAAACTCCTGAGGCCAAAGGGAGCCTTGTTATAGTTGATCTTACATATGAAAAACTCCATACGGAGTCAGTGCAGAATCAGGAGTGGGCTAAGACTCTTGCTTTCCAAGCTTTAAATCAGAAATAATGCTTTCAGGGCAACATGGGTACTACTAACTCAATCATTTCTCCTAAACATTTTGAAATTTGCAGAAGGAAGGAGATGGAGGAGGGCAGTGCATTAGGGTTATTATGTTATCTTGGCTCTCTCACCAGGCTTTCTTTTGAGGCGAGTTTTAAAACAAATATTTGGATCAAATATCCCATCAATAAAAACTTGGATATCCTCCAAGAGTCCAATTCTTTGGCAAGTTCAAGTAAAGCAGGTCTCCCTGTGTTTAAGGTGTCAGTGAAAACATGAGTGCACAGAAGGTTGATATTAGAGGGTACAATTGTCTGATAAGAGCTACAATCTACAGAGGAATAGCATATGGATAACAAGATGAGACTGGGGAATACCTTGCATGTACCCAAGAATCAACAGTCCAACAACTGGTGATATTTTACATTGCCAATTCACAATAATTAGGGCATCGCGGTTCTTGGTTCACTGGGAACCCCTCCAAATCAGGGCCAGTGCTGGCAGGCAAAGTGCTCCAGAGGCACTTGAGTTTACACGGAATGAACAAACCCATGTTTTTCTCTAGATACAGAGAAGTAAACCACTTAAGTCCATTCAAGATCTCACAACACTTTCCTTTAGAAAATGAATTTTGACTGCAAACTCTCATCCACACACTGCATTTTTTAGGTGAATAAAGCAAAGTCCTCCCTATCTATACTCCAGATGAAGCAATTTTGTTGAATTCTTGCATAAGTTTTCCTAGTTCTGCTAAGCACCAGTGAAACACTTAGTGATCTCCGTCCCAGATCTATCTATATGTCAGTCAAATATGGCAAAACATAACTTCTAAAGCACTTCAGAGCTTTTCATATGAGAAGGTTTGTATCAGTTCCAGAGCTTACTCCACATAGTCTGTACCCAGCCAAGTAAATAACTGCCAAAAGGTCAGTGGAGCGAGCGCTTGGTTTGGGCTACATGCTCCCTTCAAGGTCAAGAACAAAGCTATCAGGGTGTTAGGGTCAAGACTGCCATGTTTCATACTTCAAGGATATCCTCTTCCTCTACGTTCCTGACGCGTGGAAGGAGAAGCACAGCTGGAGCCAAGATAAAGCAAGCCTGTGGTTAGGAGGTTGCACTGTTGCTAGCAGTCTGGCTAGACTTGGCCTTAACCACCAAATAGACTGTGTATTTTTGGACTGGTGAGGAAATGAGACATTCACGACCTGATTCAGAAACTAAAGCTTTGAACAAAGTTTTAGATGAATCTGTTAATGAATTACCAGCAATAGCTGAGTTTATGTTTGACCGAATTTCTATGATCAGCTTAATGAATACGTGGAATGGAAAAGAGTTAATCAAGATGAACATTCATACTTGCTCTACTTCAAAGTTATACATAAAATATATAAATATGTTGCCTCAGTCACAATTGCTTTACATGTAATTTTCCAACAATAAAAAGTCAAGAGCAAGAAAACATTAAGGCAATTGCCAGAACATATCATTAAATTTCCTCCCCAAAGTTCTAACCTCCTGTGAAGCCCAACCAATGTGCCAGACCAAGAACTCCAGCTCCAGCCCTCGGAGGTAAATCCTGTCCCTCCACTGGTATCACGGATCCTTTTGTGAGCAGCTCTGTAAAACGACACACAGTCAGACTCACAGACAGCAGTGCTGAAAAGCCTGAATAACAGAATATCCTAAAGAGGAAAATATTAACTCCTTAAGGCCTATTTTTAATTAATTACCAGACAGAAATGAACCTTTCTTGGAACTTCTGGAAGCTTCTCAAAAAAGTCAAGCTTCCCTCGGAACTGGCCTTGTGTGCAAATTGGGAGAGATAAGGGGGTTTTTTTCTATTAAATAGATTGTGATAAATTCTGACACGATGCTCAGAAAACAACATAAACTAAATCACCATGATGATTCCAACAAAAACAGCTAGCCAAGTGTATGTACTACACAGAAAAACCCTCATGTATTATGCAAATGTACATAAACCAGTTTGAATTTACAAATCCTCAGCCTGTGCACAAAAGCATACTTTACTTAAATGACTGCTATAAACCCATATAAAGTACAGGATTTAGCCTTATAACTGTCTCTTGATCTCATATAGTTACCAGGCTTCTATTTAAACAAAATACAGTCTGTCAGAATTCTGTTTGGCCTTTTTGTATTTTGTCTCTGCAAGGGGGATGTGAAAGAGAAAGGCTGAACGTATTTATTCTGGTCTGGGCACTTTGCCAATACTCACAGAGATATTTTAGGGTTTCTGGCTCACAGTGAGTTCAGCCTCTTACCTGCCTCCCCATTTAGACCGCTGGAAGAAACCACAGCTAGAGAATTACAGTTGTAACACAATCAGAATAGGAGAGGGGGAGAATCGTAACATTAGCCATATATAACCACTCTGCCCTGGTTTTGCTCTCCCATCTCCATCACGGATCTCTTATATCAAGCGTTCTGCAGAGCCCTGTTAAATGTACAAGTTGTCTGCAAGGATAGAAAGCTTTCAGCAGAACATCCAGAAGAAACTTGGATGTTTGTCAAATTGAAAAACAAAAACAAAAACAAACCACAAACAAACCAAACCCCAAACAAAACAACTGATAGTTTGGTATCCACTGACAAGGTATTTACCAGTACACCCTACTTTGGACATTCGTACTTCATACACTCACAAGCTTTAGGTGGTTCCTTCTCCCATCCCTCTAACCTGCAAGAGCTGTAATGAAATCTTAACATTTTAAATTCCTGCAGAAATAGTCCAGCTCCGACCCAGCTGATGATAGCGGTTTCAGTGATGACAGGCAAAATAATCCTGCTAAGGCAACTAGCACCAGAGTCACACCCAGTGTATCCAGTGGTGAGCAGCTCGTCCAGCTGGAAATCTTCTTCCAGCAGGTTCAGCCACTCCCTGCTCTGCACTGAACATATCACTTAAGCTCCAAAAATATTCTTTAAATCCCCTAAAATGCTAATTGTGAGTATCCTCCATGAAACAGCAGGGGCCTTTTGGCTCCCTTTAGCATTAAGCATCCCACCCTTGGGCAGCCAAAGTCATCAAAATTTCTGAAAAACCTGATATTCATCGCTAAGTTTGCCCAGGTCTCAGGGATGTAAACAAAACTGAAAATCCTTTCCATAAAGACACAACGTGGAACTCTGTAAGACTGATTTTTGCGGTCTTTGTATTTTGTGATTATGGTGGGTTTTAGAAATCATATCTAGAGATAGCAGCTAGTGCTTTTGGCTGGGGGGATACCGCTAAGGAAATATTATTTGCACAGAGGGTACAGTGGCTTTCAGAAATCACTGGATTACAAAAACAGGAGCAGGTAATAAAAGAAATCTGATGTGAAAACTGGAAGACTGGGAAGAAGATGAAGAAAATAAGATCATCTGGCAACGTGTTCAAAATCAGTCAGCAAAGATGTTTAGGAGGTTGCTGTGAAATGAAGTTCCCAACCCAGTGCCAGGAAGTCAGATTTCCACACTACAATGATAAATATCTTCAGTGGTAATTGCTGGAAGGCCAATCTTGCCTGTTAAAATAGAAGTGCCACAACGAATTGTTGTGAGGAATTTTATATGATGAACTTCTTGTGCTCTGAGCCACAATCAGTCTTCAGGGCTGTCCTCCTGATAACTTTTACAGCACTGAATTTACATAGTTTTAACTAAAAAGAGATAAATCTAACTCCTTGGATAAACCACCCTAGCTTTTTGCCTTCTCACTTTTCTGAAATGCTATCAGCGATCATATTTCTACTGGTAAACAGTTTTCCATCTTCCTTAACTCTATTAATATTTTCCATTTACAACACACTCTGGCCTTTGGTGTGGTTGACACGCAGGAGGGACAGGATTGCCATCCAGAGGGACCTGGACAGTCTCAAGAGGTGGGCCC
>KL281246.1:6954-18412 GCA_000699545.1 Podiceps cristatus
TAAAAAGCAGCTTATTTTGCAATGTTTTTGGAAACTGTAGCAACACGAGGTAGAATCCTAGTATTTCAGGGGAGTTTCCCGCTGAACTTCCATGAGTGGAAAATGTTACAGCATGACATCACTAGAAAATGGAACGGTAGAGATACAACAGTTGCCAATAAAAAAATCCTATTCTGCTATATAAGAATATCATTTTCTGGAACAAAATTATTACCCTTTTCCCCAGCATAATTGTAACTGAGTTTTTCTTACTGAAGTTATGTCCAAGAAGGGTAGGATTTCTTTTTCTTTACCTTCTTAACCAATACAGCTACGTTGATAAAGCATTTATATGCAAAGCAACAGAAGCATGGAGATCCTCAGTGTCCACAGCCGCCTGACAGCACTGCAGAAGACACCCTGCAGCAGCAGGGCAGCCCCATGGCTGGAAGAAACTGAAACCCCTCTGTCCTTCCGGCACCCACTGTGCACTCGGCCCTGCCCATCACCAGCAAGCCTCACGTCTCACTGAAAGATGAAGCTGTCACTCTTCCTGACTAAAAAAACCCCAATTTTAGCAGGAGGGTTTGGGTTGGTCTGATCTGGAAGGTTAGCAAGTAATTGCCTCTGCTTGAGTTACAAGCAGTTCCCCGCTTCTTTTTTCTAACCACCTCAGGCCAACAATTTTACAGATGTCAGAGAGGTTTATCAAGCCCAGTATAAAGGCATGACGTTATCAACATGAATCTCACAGGCACATGCTTACACATCAAAACAGAAAAAACTGTCATAATTATAGGCTTACTACTGAAACTGTTCTTTTGCAATGTTCTCTTAAATCTGTGTTTGTGTATGTATCTCACACACATATGCAGCCTTATAAACAATTTTATTTGAAGTGTTATAAGGGGAGAAATCAAATGTTCCAGCTTTCCTATTCTGCTAATGAAGAATAATAATTACACGTAGGTTTTGAAACATTTGTCATTAGGAGTCTCAGTAGAAAGCATTTGAGCAATATATAAACTCTAATAGCAACATAAAACCTCTAATAGCAATGTAGTATATATAAGTAATTAAGAGTTCTAGGGCCCGGGCATACAAAAGTTAGGACAAAAGAACGCAGCCGAGGAGAAGTCATATTACACAAATCGAGACAAACCTTTCAGAAACAAGCGGTATCGCAAAGACACAGGAGATGAAGGGAAAGTGCCTGCCTTCCACCTCACTCTGATGCTCATCAATTCCAATGATTTTCAGCATCTCAAACACACAGGTCTGATGATACAATTATGAAACAATGGAGCATATTCTTCATTAACACTCCCCAAACCCCTGCATTTATTTCAATGAAAGGTTGTCTTTTTTCTAAACGATACATTTTCTCATTTTCTATCTTTTAAAACAACATATCACAAACTTTTCAGTGTTTGAAAACTTCACAGGAAAAAAACTCTTAGGAGAGGGGTTTTTTCTTCTTTTTTTCATTTTTCATTTCACTTATTTTTCATTTCTGCCACAAGTTTTCATGAAAATAACCTACCGTTTTCCAGCAGTTCTGTTTTGCGCCGCTGACACTCTAGGCATGGTTTGAGGATTTGCTTAAGCTGAAAGGCACAGATCCTCCTCGGCTGGTAAGCAAAGTCACTCTGGTCACATACCTGTAGCTCTGCCGTAACCGCACAGAGAGTAATACCAAGCAGCTGCGAAAGGGCGCTCTCTATATATGCCCCTGTTGCATAGATAAAGAATGATCCCAGTTAAAGGTGGAGCCTCCCGACAGCGAAACTGCGGGCTGACATCAGCGGCCTTGAACCTACGGGCAGGGGAAGGTACCAGAGGCCCCAGGGCCATAAACAGAAATGGCCAGTTACTGATACCGCCCTGGAAGCAATCCATGAGCTGCCCACGGGCAGTAACGTAGGCGGGAGCCTATTTATACTATGTACTTAAGCTGCGACAAAACCCACCGACTGCTCGGACGCCACTGCTGCAGAGTTAGTATGTAGAATTGATGACTTGCAGCCTGCAATGCTACACGCGTACATATTAGCAGGGCAGAGAGATCTACCTTTAACGCCCATGTTTGGTCTAGTATCTTATGTTGAGGCCGGGTTGTAATTTGGATGCAACAACAGTCAGTTGGTCAGAGAGCTGATCCAGGTGAAAACTACCTCTGTCAAAACAAAATAATTAGATTGCAAAAATACATACGGATTAGTTTTATAAGCTCCCTCATCGGACTGGCTGCACAGCTCCTCAAGCCGTGGTGTTGACTCAGGAAAGTGGGCAGGGAATCATGCCTGAGGGCAGAACCTAGCAGAAGTCAGAAGTAAGGGCTAAAGTTGATCATGCAATCACATTCTTAGTTGCCAAGGGTTTAATTGTGTCATAGCATGTCAGGTATGTTTGTATCCAAAGACTCTTAACATCAAATACTGTGGATCTTTATAAAGGTTAATTATCCTTGTAAAAGATGCGGAGTGAGGATACAGTTAAATGTTAAGCCACCTAACATTTATGGAAATCTGTAGAAGTATGGCCACCCCAAAATGAACTATTAAACCTTTAAAATGAACTATTTTCTAATTTTCTAACAGAACTCCAATAATAGTATGATTCACTCAGGCCTTGGAAAACTAACAAAACAGCTTCATCCAAGCAAAAACCTAGTGGGAAGCTTCAGAGTGAATTTTCTGGTGAAGCTGAGATCAGCAACTGCATTAGTATCATAATAGCAGCTGCTGAAGTTACGATGAGGGAAAGATGAAAATGAACAGGACTGCCTGAAGGACCAAGAATAATGCAAATGTGGCATTAGAACATCCATGGAGATAAAGCATCTGAGGTATGCAAACTATTATCTGGTTTGCTAGAAAAGTGAAAAAAAAATATACAACTAAAATAAGTGATCCAGCAGGAAAGCTATGGTCTAAGAATGTATCATCTCCAGGGGATACTTCACTAAATCTGTATAAACTTTCCTCTTGCTACCGATAATGAAATTTCCTTTAGTTATCTGGATTTTATCTGGTTGGTCCCCAAAACCATATTTATTTTTTTTTTTCTAAGGCATCCAATAGTAAGAAATAAGGGTGCATCTGTACAAAATTCAGCTTCACTGGTGCAGAAAAGAAGTACATAAGCTCAACTAAATCAGCAGGGAATTTTTGCATTTCTCTGTAGTGAATGGAGACAGGCAGCAGAGTTAAACATTTAAAAGTTAAGCAATGTCCCTAAGCATTTAAATAGCTTAAAGTGAATCCTCTTCTTAAGATGAGAACAAACAAATAGTAACTGCATGACATTTTCAGCCCATCTATCAAAATCATATAGCAATTGAAAACTAGAATAGTTTAACAGACCCCAAATCAGCAGGTTTTCCCCCTACAATGTGTTTTCTCTTTACAGATACCTTTTACTTTCCTCTTTTTCATGCACAGAGCTAAACTCCCTGCAACTTGTTTGCGCTGTGACAAACCTCTTCTTGACTTGATTCCCCCAAAACTTCTTGACACAGCCCTCTTGTTTCCTTTTGTAACTTCTAGATCTACACACAGAGAAACATGAGTCAATAAACACGTGCACATGAGCTTTTCCTGCATCGGGAATAGTGTGACCAGCAGGAGTAGGGAAGTGATCGTCCCCCTGTACTCGGCACTGGTGAGGCCGCACCTCGAGTGCTGTGTTCAGTTTTGGGCACCGCAGTACGGGAATGACACCGAGGTGCTGGAGAGGGTCCAGAGAAAGGCAACGAAGCTGGGGAACCTTCCCCTCAGAAGTAAGAAAAATGCTAGACAAAAAACTTTGAGGTTAAAAATATATCGCTCAAGATATCTTCTCTTTGCTCATTAGGTATTCTACAGGCATGCATATGTATAAACACATATTATTAATTTATGCCTCCCCAGTGCTTACAGCATTCTTTAGGCAGAGCGAGCAGTTTACACACAGCACTGCGCGGTGAGTAGGGGGAACACTCACGCTGTGCCACCTTGATTTCAGTCTGCCAAAAGTCTGAGCAGCTGTCCGCTGGTCACTGGGTTGGATGGAGGGTGAATAGTAAACTAGGGCAGTAGGAATAAAGTTAACAGGGTTTTGGGCTTTTTTTTGAGAAGGGATTTACCAGTCTTTAAGAGAGCATTTTTGGCCGAAGAAGAAAAAAAAAAAAAAAGTTGACCTGTTTGCATGTTACAGGTTAATTGGAGAGGTTTCTAAGCTGTTTTTTGATAATTAATTCTTGCAACAGATTTTTAAAATGCCCTAAATTGGGACAAACCTTTTAACTTCCATAAGCATGACCAATTTTCAAGAGCTAAGGACCCTCCCAAATCTCTTCTGTTATTGTCGATGGGGTTTAATTCAATAAATTGTGGACCGCCATTAAAGTAGGGAAAAAAAAAGTCCTGCAACTGGAGTGAGCAAGTTCTTCTCATGTTCTGCAGAACCACTCAAACAAGATGCAGCATCACTGTTTGTAGTTTACTACAGTCCGGCTGGAGGTGTGCAATAAAATCTTGCTTTCCGCCACTATTAAATTTGAAATTATTTTCACCACAAATTCTGTGGCACGTGGATACCTTTGAATGTCAGATACGAAGCCCTCAGTCACACTCACTTGTGTGTGTCCAGCTATTTCAAGCTAAAATTTATATGCATGAGTTATATACATAGAGACATACATTCATAGACACAAATATACACACATATAAAACAGAGAATATGCAATAGCATCATTTCTTGAATCATGAATGAGAAGCTGTATGAAAACTTGCAGTTTTAATACCGAGAAGCTGCAGCGTTTTCATATTGAAAGGTCGGCTGGAAGCTAGCAGGAGCACTTCCACCAGGACAGTGGCTCAGGAGGAGGAAAGAAATACATCATTTGTCCAGCTGTCTCTTCCTAATTCCATTTAGTAAAATTTAATTGAATGAGTGCAGAAAGGCTACCTATGATCCATATACATGATGACAATTTGTTCCTCATGTAAGAAATCTCTGAAATATGACTCAAGGTTTCTGTATGTTACCTCTCTGATTCAAATCTATTGATAGTAACTAAACTGATTTTGATCATCAAGGATATGAGCAGCGTACAGTGCTGCTGCTTAGACATACTGGGATTCCTACACGTGAGACATCACAATTTAGTCAGACCTTGTTGATCACGGTGTCGGTACTGGTCGGCTTCAGTTTCTGGAGCAGCTGTGGCAGACTTTACCACATCGGTGAGAGACATGCTGCAATGGATACTCAGGACTAATTCTTTGTACTTTGGATTTCACATCGTTTTGCAGACACTGGTGTATTTATGCAAGTACTTTAAAGAATATACTGACCTTGTTAGTTTGCGTGCCACTTGAGAGAAAACATGGAAACTATTTTCTGAAATTTAAAAATGTACACATTCAAGTTATTGACCTAATTTATGACAACAGCTCTTCCATAAGTTTATTTCAAAGGCACGCTGATATTTTACTGAATTATCTATCACACAGGGCTATAGTATGTGCATCACTTATTAAAACTTAACTTTCCCTGGGTAATCTACTTGGTCTTTTAACTTCATTTTTAATCTGTCTTTTCTCAAAAGAGATCTGGAGAGTATCAAGGTGAGGTGCTAGCAAAATAACAGGGAAAAAACCCTGAGTTGACTTTCAGATATGGCCTCAGCACTAACCCTGCTAAACAGGGAGTCTGAAAGGCCTTCTGCTGCAACCTTTTATTAAACCTTGATCTTTCTGCATCCTTTGATTTTGTGGCTTAATTGAAAGACTTGACACATACAGGCATCTTTCAAATAGCAGTCTGAAGAGCATTTTAAATTTTTTAAATACATATATAAAAATTGTTTATAGCAGTTGTGCTCTAATATAACACAAACAAATAAATCTAAGTGATACTATCAAACAAATCAGAGATGACACTGTTCCCAGAACAGAACTTCTTGAGCTCTCTCTGTGTTGGGCTCCACATCACTGTCAGGGATATCATCGTGTGTTTTTGCACTGTCAGCACAGGATGAATTTCACCTCTTAGACAGTTTCCAACCAATCTCATTTCTGTCAGCCTCTCTGCAAGATGGAAGACAGTGGATGGATGCGTTAGATGAATTTGAAATAAATCATCAGGAAGATAGATGTTGTTAACTGGGTCTTTTCTTCTGCTGAAGGCTGATGCCTCAGCTGTGTACTGATGGAAATTCTTGTCAGCACAGATGGTTTGTTTTGACCATGCTATGTCATTTAAATGTTATAATAATAACAGAAATTGGGTTATTTTGTGGCAGCAGCCAGTTTTCAAGGGAAGTTAAAAGCACGTGGGCACTGAGAAAGTTATAACTGATACTAAGCATGGCAACAAAACTCAGCAATCTGCTGTGTAGGTGATACTGCAAGACACATGAAAGCTTGCCTGAAACAATCCACCGCATCTGTTGGTGAGCTGTAATCCAGCAGTACCATGTCTTAAATTTGCCCTGAGGTGAGAGAAGTCAATGTAAACAATCTGCTTATATTTGTCAACATTTGTCTTTAAATGTATATTGATAACTGGAAGCCTAAAAAACATAAACCCAGTGTGCAGTGCACACGTTTTAGCTGCAGCTCTGGCAAAAAAAATGTTTTTTTGTCCCAGGCAGCGGACAGTGAGCACTTTCTTTCAGTCAGACATTGCTTCATTTGCCATGGAGTTACACATCTGATCCCTCCTCCCTCTGCAACAGCAGAGGAGGAGGAGGCTGGGGTGGCAGATGTCACTTACTGTGTCCTTGAGGAGCGGACGTGCAGGCGCGCATCCTGCTCTGTCCACTTGTGAGGTGGGGGGAGACTGCTGAGAGACATTGTTGCCTCTGCTGACGTGATATGATACATTCTTAAGCTATTTTTTTCTATTAAAATCTGCCTGTGGCCTTATTTACTAATGCCAGTTACCCTGGAGAAATGCCCAGCAAGGACTGATTCGCACCAGTCCATCTGGGGAGGAAAAGAGGTGGACCATCGGTAGCTCTGTCTTTCTGTCGCTATGTTTTTCAAATATTTTCAGATGTCACACTGCTTGTACAGGACACCAGGGACTGTCATGGGAAGTTACTGTGGCACATACATTTTTGTAACCCTTCTCCAGGTGCATTTTTACAAAATGGAGATGAAGGTGGGGCCGGGGGAATAGGCTCAGCAGCTGAGGCTTACTTGGTGGCCTTTACACAAGCAGCAGAGATGAATCCTACATAAGAAGCTGACAGACAAATCAGGAGAGCATGAGGTACTCGGCCTCTACTCTTGTGCAGGATGGAACAAGAATGGAAGAAGGTACCTAAAACACTCTGACAAAACTTTTCTGCTTCATGGGCAGCCTCCTGAAACAGCTGCTACCTTTGCCTTCACCCATACTTCCTAAGAATCAAAATAAAGTGCATAGCAACAGGAAAAGAAATCTGCAGTAACCTTTCAAATCCCCAGGAGCAGGAGTACACGTGAACACTTTATTATGCCTTAAAATTTTTATGTAACTTGAAATGTCTGTGTAGCCTGCAATGGGTCATCTACCTCACAAAAATCTCAAATCCCTTTAAAGCTGAAGACATTAATGAAACTCTGAACCAGAAAACCATTTCTATTGATTTTTGTTTCCCCTCTCTGCATGTAAACATGCTTCTCATTCAAAAGTCTTATTTTTAACCCATGTGTTGCGCCATTATCGGGACATACCGGAGGAGAAAGCGAGAGGACATGGAATAGTGCAGGGGAGGACGCAGCAGTATGGGAAGAGCAATAGAGAAGACAGGGAAAACCCGAGCAGTGGCTGTAGGCTTGCATTTTTCAGAGCAACAAGCGTGTTGGTTTTTTAATACAGCATCATCCCTGCTTTAAGTTCCTCTTCCCCCTCGGGGAAGACACTAACTGCTGAGAGGAGCCAGTGAGACATGGCAGCACCGCCCGGCACACGGAGCACGGGGGCACGCAGCGATGCCAAGCGTGACTTCCCGCCAACCTGCCAGGTCCCCAGCCCCGGGGGGCAGGCGGTGGGCTGTGCAAGCCCCACACTGGCCAACGGAGGGTCCGTTAGCTATACGCTGCCATGCTTGGAGGAGGTGTCAGGTAGGGAGATGGCAGCTAAACGGTTGGGTCAGAGGCTAGTTAGCTCTGCCACTGGAAGAGGCCCAGAGGACTGCTCCATCCCTCCCAACAGATGTATCATCCCCTCAAGCTTCCCTTTGGTAACCTGGAGCAGGGCAAAAAAGACACTCATCATGGAGAGAACTGGGGGCGATACCTCCAGGTCTGCTTTTCCCCAGCCCTGTGCCCACCATGGCCCAGGATAGACCATCTGTTTGAGGGCTGCTGCAGGACAGGACAACCACGAGTTGGGAAATGGCAGCATAGCAAACACAGAAGTCTGTAACTTGCCGAAAGATGTTTTGACATCCCCTATGAACCCTGTAGCTTATGCAGTGGATCTGCCCATGTTGTAAAACTGAGAAGGTGCAATGTATTTTTAGAATGTTACTGCTGGTCTGTAAACCATTTATCTATATTTCCTGGCACAATTATTGTGGGTTGGGCTGCCCCCAGGTTCCTTAGCAAAGTAACCTGTGTAATCAAGTCAAGGTTTTAAATTCTCTCATGATCTTTTTGAAACAACATTAAAAAAAACAACCAACCAACCAACAAAAAACACAGCCACATAGCATAGATTTAAAGCATGTACATACACACAAAAAAGTCAACTTCTACGTAACCCAGTAATTCCTTGCCCCGCAATCATACAGAGACAGCAAGGGCAGTATTTCTAAGCCTCTCCCTTTTTTTATGATCATTATAAAACAAGGTAATTAAGGTCAGCTGAGGTCATCATTCTTTAACTGAGTTCCCAGCCCTGACAAAAGAAACCTGTGTCTGATCTTTGGTTCACAGAAAGGTTTTTAACCTTGTTTCCACCCACCACTACTGTTATAAAACCCCTATAATGTGGGTTGGCTGCTCATTTTTCTTAACCTTGGGAGGCTGCAACTTTGCTCCTTCACAAGACTGCCAAGAAAGCAGGCATACAGTACAAGGTAGTTCAAATAATTTAGGATCAATAATTAAATACTAGACCTACGCACAGCAGTTGTAAGCTTAGTCTTAGCTGTATTTTTCCTGATATTTGAGTGCTGAACTCCACTGTCATAAAAGTTTTCTTAAAGGCCTGGGGTATCTGAGTCTGCAGACTGAAAAGAGCTGAAAAAAGAGGGATAAAATATGTCAAGGAGAACAAGATGTTAACCTTCTACGACAACAAGTCTAGTCAGGTATAGTGAATCACAGAGAGAGAAATCATAGCTGTGCTTGAAACCGCCATCACGGACTTTCCTTTACAAGCATCTAGGTAACAATATCAACAAATGTGGAATTTGGGGTTTCAGCTACCGGGATGACTAATGCAAATAAATCAGTGCAGTAAAATAGGTCACGGAGTCACCACCTCACCTGCTGCTCCCAGAGTCACAACAGCCTTGCTCTGCTTTGATTTCACGTTAGTTAGCTTGGCACTTGCAACTTTTTCACTATTTCAAATAACTTTCCAACATTTTACATGGAGTTTATTTCTCCAACTTGTTCATTTTAGTCAGTGGATTCAGGTGCACAACAAATGGTCCCTGGTTTTACACTGAGAAGTAGAAGAGCCTTAATTAAGATGCCAGTTAAAATGGTAGCACAATTACAGGGACAATTTTCTCTGAGCAGTGGGCATTCACAGCTGAAGGTAATGATTAAATTTCTGCAAAAAATGTTCTTTATTTTGAACAGCCAGCGAAGTACTTTGAAGGCATAAATTAGACTCCCCCAGGAAATAATATTCTGGACAAATACTTATTCTAGTAGCAACTAGAGTTTTGAGTGGATGTGTCGCTTCCACATTTTGTGGAATTTAAGAAAAATGCCACCACAGATAATGGGCCATAAATAGAAGTTAGATTTTTCTATTTAGTTAGCATTGCCTCATCTAAAGCAAACTATTTCTGTCAAAGTAAGATCTTTCTTACTTAAATTTTGGTAGGCATTTAAATAACCTACCAAGTAATAATGATGCAGAAGAAATACTGATATAGACTGTAAATTAAGAAGTTTATTACTTTGTACCTGTTTATAATACTTCTGTAATCCAGGCTGGTCTTTAACTCCTGCAGTGACAAACGCAGTGCATCATAGCGCAATGACTAACTGCATTAGTAACTTCTGACACTTCAGGTGTGCTCCTACCCAAGAAGTGCATTGCGAAAGGCGTTGCACAAGCCACATGAATGCTGCTCCGATTCCTGCAGACCTGGTGCCAGTCACACCTCCCAGAGTATTTTGTAGCAATCCCAGGTCACAGCAGCCCACGTATAAAATGCCTGAGGTCTGTCCTGAGCGTAGCTGAAACCCAGAGCGTACCAGCCCAACTGCTAAGCCTGACGGGGTCCCTTGGGCTGCTGCTCCTGCTCACGGCACAGCTTCTCACTTGGCTGCCCTCAAAGCTGCACGGGTGTCATTACGCTCCCCAAATACTGCTGTCACCCATCAGCACCACAAGTTCATCTTTGAAAGAGCAACCACAGGCTAGAACTTGGGCCTTCATCCATGCACAGTATTGCTTTTTTATTTCAGGTACGCACAACTTTTTATCTTTCCAGTTCACTGTCAGAATTCTTTAATTTGTGACTGTATTACTGTAGCTTCTTGTATTGTGAATTAAAATAATACTAATGATAAAAATGGCACATTTCTCTCAATGCTGGCATTAAAAATCAGTGCCAGCCCTCACTGATTGAAAACATAAACAAAGAGATTAATGTTGAAACAAAATTTCTAAAGCCATTTATGAACTTGTCTAAGCTAGGCCGTGCTGGTAGTGTGGAGAATCTGGCACTTAGATTTGCAGTCAGACATTAGGGACCATGTTGCTCTGGCCTTCAGCATCAGTAAGGCAGTATATTGAATCGGAATTGCAGGAAGTTAATGTGAAATTAGCTTGATGGTAATCTACTAATTAAAAAACCCACAATGGCACGTGGCTACAGCTTCAGTACTATTGCCACCTACAGGTATTCTTCTCTTCCTTCATTACAAAAATACTGTAGTAAACATGCTGTCCTGGCACTCTAGTGTGATAAATTCAATCGTTACCATGTAATTCGCTGAAGATGGAACAGCTCTCCGGGTACAAGCTACAACTGAACATCTGCTGTAAGATTCAGTAAACTGCTACTCACTTGAATGAGGAAAAATGTTAAAGAGTTCAGTGCCAGAAAGCTAAAAATATAAATTCTGTTTAGTTAGCGAAAAAAAGACTTACTCTATATGATCAGACACTACCTTAGTATAGTTTCAGCAGACAGTATAAACCTGTAGAGGTCATGCTTGACAGCACAGCCCAGGCAGTGAAGCGCGACAGCGTTCAGGTTCCTCTCGGGCAGCAAAAATCCTATAGCCAGAGCTGGCGTGGGTCCCTGCTG